>JAQZBX010009055.1:9715-46933 GCA_029593785.1 Cabassous unicinctus | reverse complement strand
CATGAATGAAAAGAAATTGTTCAGTCAGCTTTTCCACAGGGTGAACCACTCCTGAGAGAAATGATGGGCTTTGGGAAATTCCCTACTCTTTTCAAGCCTCTAGAGTACAGCCCTGTTTGCAAAATATTAACTAGGGCATTTATAAAAACTAGCTCTCCACTCCTTTGGGATTCAAATTAAAGTTTTCCTCCTCCCAAAAGCCTTCTGTGATTATTTCATTTTGGTTATGTATCTGCCTCCTCTGAGTGACTAGAGCCTGAGATTGGATTAAATTCAACAGAATATTATCGGAAAGCTTCCAGGGTCAAGGCAGTGTGCCGGAGTGGGGAGTGAAGAGGTGGTGGGGTCAGGGCGAAAGGACAAATGAAATAGCGAAGCTGTCCTGTGCACCAGGAGTTCGTGATCTGCAAAAGACTACACATTGCACAATTATAAAGTGCAAGGCAAGTTGGGGAAATGCAACATGGAGATATAAAACGTTGCGTGTACCCAAAGAAGAGGTTAATTCTGACCAGGGCTATCTAGAAAGTCTCCTTAAAGGATATGGGATTCTAGCTGAGTCTTGAAAGATGTGTCAGCTCTGGGGAGGTACTTAGACCTGGGATTACATCCAAAGTGGTAAAGTATGGGGTGGATTATGAGATGACAGAGTAGACGAAGGCAGCTGGCGCTGGGGGAATGCAGTGGGATAGATGATCCCTGACTGCTGAAGTAGGCATAATGCTGCATCTCTAAATGGATGTATGGGAAATGTCCCAGTTCTTTATTTAAATTGACTTAACCCAGACTCTGAGCCCCTATGCCACCAGGCAGGTGGAAAATCCCATCTCAGCCATGCCTGACTGTCTTCTTTCTTTCTAGGAGTCTCGGGTGCTCATGGGGTCCACAGAAATGGGGCAGGGTCCTCTCTTCTCCAGTTGACCACGGTCCCCATTGATGTCTTCAGTGACCACATGAGCGCCTGCTACTTTTCAGGCCAGGAGTGAGGAGCAGCCATCTGTCTTTGATGAAGAGGTTTAATTAATTGGCTAAAATGAAAATAATCATACAGGGGATTTGTTTATTCCTTGCCCAATTTAGCTCAGATAATCAAGAATCAATAATATACATGGACCAGAGAACCCAGAGGTAGATCAAATAAATCCTTCATTTGCTTTTAGTATTTTCTTTTGGCTTTTATATTGCTAGTTTAGCAAATTGCAAATTAATGAGCCGTGGAGGAGATTGTAAAATACTGGCCTATAAGGGCAGGGGCCTCCGTTCTGTTTCCGACTGTTTGCTCTGGATTTACCCTGTCCAGTCACTTATTTTCACTGTGGAAAGTTAGAAAACATGAAAAGAACAATTGTATTTATTTTCTTTATATTACACTCAAATTCTTTCAGATTAAAAGATCTAATGGATCCAGATTCTTTTAGTACAAAAGCTCTAGAAAACAAAGTATGCTGGGAATTTTGGTGTCTCTAACGAGATATTTAACACTGAGGGTTTGACGATTTCTAAATTCGTCCGTTCATGTATCTGTTTATTCAGCAAGTATTTGCTCAGTGCCAGCGAGGGGTCAGTCACTGCTCTGGTTGCTGGGGTACCTCAAAGGCCTGAATGTGCTTGGTCGTACTCTGAAAGCATAGTTTAAATACGGGGAGAATCTAATTTAATTAATGTTGGTTGCTTTGCACTCCTGAGACGGATGTTGGGGAAATCTAAGTCAATATTGACCTTCACTGGCTCTTCAGAGCCCAGCACCAGCGAGGCTCTGTTGTAGGGAGAAGGGCCTCCTTCCACCGCCTCACAAGCCTGGCTCCATCACAAAACAGCTGTAGGACTGCCAGTGCTCTAACCAGCTAGCACGGAGATGGGGACGCGGGCTCCTTTGGAGGGTTGAAATTTGTGTTTCAACAGCTTCCTGTGAATAAAGATGGGGTCGGTTAATCTGTTGATTGAATCAATGGAGATAGCCAATGCGCATAATCCCAATTCTGGAAAGGGACTTTTATGTAAATAACCAATCCAGTGAACATGATTGTAGTCACACCTATGGGATTTAGACGAAAACACTCTGACTTTGCCTAGATGTAGGCCCCTTTCCTTCCTGACCTCCATCATGACCCGACTTTGTCTGGTTAGAATTTTTATCATTACAAGTTAGTTACTATTCTGGCAATAAACCTCATTCTTTCTTTATCTATGTTTCAGTCTGTATTAGAATGGTTGACTTTCTGAATTGCTGTGGTATGCAATAAAAACAAGAAGCCAATGAATGTAACCAAAACAATAAATAAATAGGGCCAGAGGGGAAAGGAGAAATAGGAGTGACATTTCACCGCCCGGGTGCTGAGAATGTGTCTGACCCAGAAAACAGGAATTCTCTCCTTCTGTTCAAAACGACAGTCTGTCTTTTTGGCAGGCAAAGCTGCCTACTAATGCACTGATCCCATCTCTTCCTATTAAAAAAAAACAAATGGGGGCATTGCATTTTGATAGATTTTGAGATAACTTTTTTGATATATTTTTTTATGTATTTTCTTTTGATACAAGCATAATGTTTAAGTATCAAGACAAAAATACTAAGGCATCTCCATGGCATTTACACAATTCAAACATGCTCTCTACTTTTACCTATAATTTTATATTTCCATATTGGGTGGCTGGAGTTCTACCTATTCGATCACCTAAGCTTAAGAAAACCATTGAGAATGAGTGAGTGTTTATTGGGACACGATTGTCAGCTTCCAGCCTTTGATTGTCTTCCTTTCCTTCCTCCGTATATATATATTTTTGAATCATTGGCCTCGTGGCAGCTTTATTATTTAGCTTGCTCATGTAGGGTCAAGACTGTTCTGATGACGTGGCGTGGCTGGGAAGTTTTGCACCCGATATTGATGTGACGGTGCAGGGGCCTGGGGAGGACGCCAAGCCCTCTGGGGTCCAGCAGAGCCGAATGGAAGCTCTGGTTCTGCCCATTGCTGGTTATGAGACTTGGGCCAAGTGTAAAATGCCAACTGTAAAACGCAGGTGGTGCTAGTGCTGTGATCTGCTGATCCGGTGTAGGGAATCAAATGGGAATATTTTCGTAAAGTGCTCCAGGCACAATAAGTGCCCATGTAATGGCTCTCGCCTCACCTTCTGTTCCTATAGTTCCTTCCTTCCCTCCACGCCTTATATTGAGGAGAATGCAAGAGAAGTGGGCCGCACGTTTAACAGAAATCCTTTCTCTAACAAGCCGATACTTTGACTCTAATTAGTGCACATGGGTTAATGCAGTGCAGATATTATCTTTTCCTTTTCACTGTCAATTGCTTGAGGGCACGGACTTTGCCATGTGTACCTATTTATTGCCACCATCTTGCCCAATATGTGATAATTTATCATTGTTACATAAGTGAATGCTAAAATGAAATGAGAGAGAGATAGATGATAGAAAGATAGGTGGATTATTAGAATGACACAGCAAAGGTGGCAAAATGTTATAAGTTGGTGGATGAGAGTATCAGGGTGGGGGACATTGGAGTTCTCTGTCTGAGTTTTGTATCATTTTTGCAACTGTTCAGTAAGTTTGAAATTATTTCCAAATAAAAAGTTTAATTAAAAAAATGAAATAAAATGGATGTGGGCCACACCAGAAGATTTTCTCTTTTATGTATGGGCATAGATGACTTTATTCGTTGGTGCATACTTGCATGCATCAGATGAATTGGAGTCCTTTCTATGTGAAAGATCCCCAAGTCCCTGTCTCCTAAGGTAACACATTTCAAATTTATAGAAATCTTGTTGAGCAGGTGAGGGAAAAGAAGCATGGCATTTTTAAGTGACTTATCTAGGATAATTAAGCTATTTAAATGTCTTCTCACCGCAAGACCACTACGACTATATGGATGTCTTTTCATACGAGGGTCAGACCCTCCCATCTGCTTAGGGAATGCGGGAAGCCCCAGGCAGCTTCAGTTGAAGATTGGCGCAATTTTCATTGCCTTGAACCACCCCTCCAAAAAAAAACCCTGTTATTTTTGTCACACTGTTAACCGCATTTCTTTACTCTTTTCTCTTCTGTCTTGCTTTGAATCTCATACATGCATATGCCCACACTGCCTTTGCAATGCCTCTGAGACATGACCTCCTGTGCTAGGAGGGATAAATAACAATGAGGAATTATAATAACAATTACAATAATAATAAGACTAACAGCTGCTACTATGCATTAGGCATTATTGCAAGGACTTTAATAACGCTTATAATCTTCACCTTCTGAAGCAGGTAATAGAATTCCCATTTTGCAGATGAGAAAACTGTGGCACTGAGCCGTTAATTAACTTGCTCCAAGACCCACATGTGGTAAGAGTGGAGCTGGAATTTGAACCTAGGCAGTCTGTTATCTGAATGGCCACACTTTACTGCCCAGAGGGTATAATGAATACAATGTATCAAATCCATTTGGGTCTTAATCTATTTAAATGCCCTGGGAGCCTGTGTATGCCAGCAGAGTTCTTTGACCACTACCAAGACTCTATAAGTATCATCTCCCAATTAATCTGTAACACCTGGAGGGAGGGCACCTTTCAGTGTACTAGCACCAGCCATGTTCAGGCAGTGTATCCATGCTCAGAAAGTACTTGCAAAATACAAAACATTGTTAAATATGACAGGCAGCTGGCAACAACTCTGGTTGCACCAGTTATCCTTTCAGGAGATAAGGAATCTCTTTGCAATGCCAATTTTTTTCTTCTATCCTTGCATGCAACACAAAAATATAGTGATATCCTTCAACTGAGTACAAGTGTCTGCTGCTCAAAGCATTTTACTCATGGTCTCAGTATTTACACTGGATCATTGTAATTTAAGTTGGCTGCTGTTATAACTTGCCATCTTGGTTATCCAATATAAACTACCAAGTTTGGAATCATGATGGGGATGCTTGTTTCCAACATGTATGCCAGGTAGTGATTTCCTGTGGGGGGTGTCAATTTCATGTCTATTTCAGTCTTATCTTGTAGATTGTTATAAAACCAAATGAGATAATGTCTGTAAAGCTGCTTAGAGCTCTTTGGTGGAAAATAAACAATGTTTCTTATTATTACACAGAATAACTTGTTGCTGGTAAAGAGCTCAAAATTACCTTACATGGAATGCAATTTGGAAATCAATGTCAGTCTCTTTTGCACATATTTTTGGAAATGGCAAATTTTCTAAAATAAGTAGAAAGCTCCAAGGGTGTTTTCCTTTTTTTTTTTTTTTTTTTTTTTTTTTTTTAATTTTTAAAAATTCTTCCCCAAACTGAAAACAAAACCGCATGAACACGCAGGTATGTGTATGTGTGTGTAATTCTCATGGGACAATTCAGGCCCATTGATTTCAGGAACTATTCAATCTTTATAAAATTGGGGAAAGGCTGTTATGGTTTGTGGTTGTTGTTTCTGAATTACTATATTGCATTCCTATCATGCACATTGATATGTGCCTTGAGGTTCCTTTTACATTTGCAAAAGAAGCTGATCAGTAAGCCAATTTTCAAGATAATTTGAATGAAAATAGAGTCATAAATGTGTCAGAAACAGCTAAACATATCAGATCCTGGCAGATTGCAAACTAACAAGAGACTGATTCTGAGCCTGCTGGGTCAGTAACTGGAATGCAACTTCCTCTGAGAACCTGGAGGCAGTGGCGTAAGCAGGCATCTCCACTGCAGTGACTGATCAGACAAGGAGGCACTATGAGCCCTTCCAGAACCTTCTGAGAAGCCATAGTCCAGGTGTGAGGCAGAGCTGAGAATATATGCTTTGGCATATAGAGGCTGTTGTGGATTTAGCAGAACACTCTGTGCCTATTTCAGCAGCTTCTGTGCTACCTGCCTGGGCAGTGACTTGCATCCGTACACAATTTATAGGTACCAGACAAACTCTGGTCAGACATTCTGGACAAACAGAAGCAGCTGTACAGATTACCATCATAACTATTCACTTTGTTATGTGGGTAAATAAAACCTGTGACCCAAATTTTATCCAACAAAATAAGTCATTCTTCCCAGGGTTTTCTAAATTCGCTCCTCAATTGATTTCATTAAGACAGAACCAAGTCTATCTTATTGGGACAGATATGCGTGGTGGGCTGATATGAATGGAAACAACTTTGCAGTCCTGTCTAGCTGAGGTCCATTACACCAAGCAGGCAATTCCTTTATCAAGGCAGGCCAAAGGTCTGTGTGTCGACAGGAGGTCACGCACTCAACATGAGGTCAGAGGTCATGCAGGACGTGAGGGGGAGTCTGTCCAGCAGTAAAGAAAATAATTGTCCATATCCCAATCAACCTTGGGTCTAAAAGCTCTTGGTGGGCATGGTCCTAAAGAAGGTCGCCTTTCTCCTGCTGTCAAGCTAAGGTGGACTCTTTATTTGAATTCAGAGGGTGAAGAAAAATTACACTGCAACCATTCAAAATATTTCACCTTATAGAATGATATGTGTTCAATTGAACCATATAGAAATTGTCATTATTTAAATGTTTTTAACCTAAAAAATTTTATATTGTTCAAACTAACATGTCTATTGAGTGTTGTTATTTAATTGTACTGGTGGAATTGATTTAGTTATACCAATGAAGACAACAGAAACTAGTAAATTCAATAATAAATTATTTATTTCTAACTCAAGGGAATAATCAGTAGAATGATCTCATTTGTTGTCACCTCAAGTCCAACAAAGCCATGTAAACAATCCAAAATTCAATTGCATATAATTTGAAGTATCTTTAAGAGTTGTATGGATCTAAAAATATGACTGCAAGAATCCACCAAGTTCCAGGATCTTGAAAATGGCATTTCTTCAGATTCCACCAAGTTCAAAGCATTAGTAGGAGAAAGACATTTATGTGTCTTAGGGGCTTACCACCTTGAACTGGAGCTGCAAGCTCCCTCTGGGAGACAAAAGAATAGGCAATATATTTAACTTGAATCCAGGCTGGTGGGCTAAGTGATCACTCCATTCTTAAACTTAAGGAACTATTGACAAAGCATGTCAATAGCATGACAAAGCATGTCCCCCACAGAGACATGTTCAGGTCCCAACCCCTGGCCCTTTGGGTGTGAACCCATTAGTGATTAGGATCTTTGAAGATGTTGTTAGTCAAGGTGAGCCCAAACTGAATGAGGTGGGCCTTCATCCAAAATGACTGAAGTCCTTAGAAGCAAAGGAAATTGGGCACAGAAGGAGAAACCACTAGAGCAGCCAGAAGCTGGAAGTCAATGGAACCCAGAAGAGAAAAGAGAAGACGCCACCAAAGATTGCCGGCAGCCAGCCCCAGAATGCCACAGTCTTCGGGGGAGAAAGCACCGCCTTGCTGACACCTTGATTTTGGATTTCTCCTAGCCTCCAAACTGTAAGCTAATAAAGTCCCATTGTTTAGGCCAATCCATTGTATGGTACACAGTAGGTGTCTTGGTTTCTTAGGGCTGCCATAACAGAGTACCACCAATTAGATGGCTTAAAGCAACAGAGAGGTATTGTCTTATGTATTATGGTACTCTGAAGTCTGAAATCAGGGTGTCAGCAGGGCCATGCCTTTTCTAGCTTCTGGTCTTTGTGGGCAATCCTTGGTGTTCCTTGGCTTGTAACTGCATCACTCCTGCCTCTGCCTCTTGTCATCACATGGCATTTTCTCTCTGTGTATCTGTATCTCTTCTCCCCTTTTTATAGGGAACCAGTGATATCGTATTAGGTCCACCCTAATATAGTTTGGCCTCATCTTAATTAATCACATCTTCAAAGACCCTATTTCCAAATAAGGTTTTGTTCACAGGTACCAGGGTTAAGACTTGAGCATATCTGTTTTCGGGGACACAAGTCAATCCATACCAGTAGGTATCAGCAATTGCAACAAAACAGGCCACAAGCCTGAGGCCCTTCTGGAATCATGAACTGCAGCTCAGCTCAGGAGGCATCAGCTCTCTTCCAGCTGTACCCTTCCAACACCTGCAGGGTACAGTGCTATGGACATCAAAGATCGTTTCTATGCCAAACCCTTTCTAGGAAGGTGTGGTTTGCTAGGCCAACACCAGGCTTCACGCCAACACATCCATATTAGCCAAAAGACAGGTGGTGTAGGAATTCTTGAGAAAGACTGTCTCGGTCCCAGATGGACTGTGCCCTCTGAACTCTTGGCCATCCTCATAGACAGACACATCACATTGCTACCCAGCTCTGCATGGATTCCAGAGACCCTTGGCTAACAAGCCATAACCACATCAAAACAACACTGACTCTCCTGCAAATTTCACATACCATTTAAAACCTGAGAAAGCCTAAAGGAAACCATAGATTCTACAGCCCCGTGGCAGCCTCAGCCTAGGAGGTAAAGGGGTTTTACCTGGTGTGTGCACAAGCTATTGAAGCAAAACTACAACCAAGCATTGAAGGATCGTGTGGGAAGGCAGAATGCACAACCTCAGGATGATTGGCATGGACTGGAAAGTCACCAGGCTGATACTGATGGCAGGGTGCCTACATCTCCTGGCTTACAGCTGTAGTTGGCCACTGCCTCTGAGGAAGGTCCTCCCCTTATTTTCGCCATGTCCATCTCCTTCAAGTGTCTCTCACAGTAGTGGTGAATAATTACAGTCCTTGGGAAGGTGTAATAATAGCCTAAGGAACATCTAGACATAAATGTGTAGATTTGTACATTCACCTAGGCAGGGGGTCGATGAGGGAAGCCAGCACCTCCAGAATAAAACTAACTTGACAACACATATCATATAGTCTAAATGTTTCAAAAACAATTAACAAAAATATCCCTGCTATTTTGCTCCCTAACAGTCGCAGCCCCTTTGTTCTTCAACAACTCTGTAACTCCCTTCCTTCTAAAATATCTATCAGAATCTCTTTTCAGACATATGCCTTACTTTGTTTACTACCCTCAATTTCAAAATGTATGCCAAAATGTGTGTTTTGTGTTTGTTAACATGTGAGTACGAGGTTCTTTTCCCCCTATAGGCTGCAAAACAATTTCCAGAAAGGTGGCAAAGAGGGCATCTTAGGTTATACTAAAAAGAGAATGTGTGAAAATCATGCATTAAGAAGTGAAGTAGGGGAGCAGATGTAGCTCAGTGGTTGAGTGCCTGCTTCCCATGTACGAGGTCCTGGGTTCAATCCCTGGTACCTCCTAAAAACAAAGCAAAAAAAAGAAGTGAAACAGAGACGTGGCTCCTGGCTGGTGGGTACCCCCCCTCATTTCATGTGTACAGATTGTTTTAGGAAATGGTGAAAGTCATCTTTTAAAAAAAAATTGACCTGTAGCAAGAGTGTTTGCTAACATAGATCTTCAGAAGACTTTAAAAGCTTATGCCTTCAGAAACCCAGCACGTTAGTGTGAACAAAAGTTGCATAGAGGCTGATTACAGCTGCTGTTAGCTTTTCATTTCTTTATGGTAACAAGACCCACCTGTGTTGTTGCACTTACGTTACACATAGGAAGAACGTTGATGATGGGCAGGCTGAAAACTTTTCTAAACAGCAAGAGGGAGAACAAAGGACGAAGTCTCTTGACGAGTTATATTTTTTTACAGCACTCATTTCATTCATTCTTACAGATAGCCTTCTGTGGCCAGGTCCTAGGCCCAGCACTGCAGTTATGCAGCTTAGTAGAGTGAGATAATGAGTAAAATAAGAACCATGTAACAAGTGAAATAACAGATGGATTCACAAGCCATAAGAGTACTACCAGAGAGAAATAGTACTTAATTCCATTTGGGAGAAGTTATTCAGAGAAAATCTCTGAGTGCTTCAGCTGGTCTTAAGGAATGAGAATTCTTTTCCATTGGCTTTTAGAGAGAGAGAAGGAAGAAACTGAAGGCAGAAACATGATTCAGCATAGCACGTTTATGAAAATTTCAGCTATCACTAGAGCACATTTGCAAGGGAGAGAATAGCAACACATAAGGCTAAAACTTCCGTTAAAATCCAATCCTAAGTCAAAGTTACCTTAAGACCAACGGAAGCTATGGAAGGTTTTCAAGCAAAGCACGTTATAGCCAGATTTTCAATTCAAAGAGCTCAGTCTGGTGATCATGTGGGGGTGGATTAGAAGTCGAAGAAGCAGAGCGACAATAGTTCCGGTGAGAGAGGTGGAACCTCAGCTAAGGCGGGTCAGTGAGGAAGGGAAGAATATTTATTCAGTATATATTTGGGATGTAGGCATGAAAGGCTTTCTCGTGGTCCCCACAGCATTTTCAGTTGGTGACTTTTATTAGGTTATGGTGGCCTAGACCAGTGCGTCCCACACAGTTCCAATGAAGAGCAGGTTTGTTTCCTTTTCTTTCTAGTATGTAAAAACCCAATTACTGACTGCACATGACTAGTACCCACCATGCGAGTTTGTCAGTACACGAACCAGTCTATACCTTGTCCAACAAGACAAATCCACTGATCACACACTTAGATGTAACCGCTGCGTCTGCTATAAAAGTGATTTACTGTTACTCTCAAATTTCTATGCCTATCTTGTTGTGGACTAGTAATAAATTGTGGGTCAGCACAGGGTTCATGGTCTACACTTTGAGTAGCTAGATTATGATAAAAAAATAAATGCAAAATAGTCCCCAAACCTCAGTGGCTTCACATATGAGAAATTTGTTCCTCACTTACTTAACCACCTGAGATGGATACTTCTGGTTGGTGGGAAGTTCTCCTCCATCTGGTGAGTCAGGGAACCTGGCTCCATCCATATGTTGGTCCACCATCCTATAGTGCCTCATCTTGGTCTAGATTAGCTAGCAAAAAGGAAAGAGCGTGCAGGGGAAGCGCCCACTTCTTATACACAGAATGGCACACAAATGGAAACCAGTCATATAGCCACACCTAGCTGCAAGGGAGGCTGGGAAATGTAGTCTAGCAGGATACCCAGGAAGCTTAGGAAATGGATTTTTGGTGGATGGCCAGCAGACCCTGCCACGTGACTACTCCAGATGATCCTCAGAATGGCTCTGCTAACAAACCACAGAAGTCCTTCCACTGAATGTTTTCAGCCTGGAACTGTGGTGAAGCCAAAGGCACACTCCTCAGAGGAGCACAAGGCTTCCCCACAGCCCTGAGCCTCAACAGATCACACGGCTCTGTTTGGGCGGTTCAGATGCATCTAGGAACTGTGCACAAGTCATGCTTAATTAAACATGCAGGGACACCACATGCATATGCATGGACACTCAGGGGTAAAATCTGACTGGTTCTCACTGCATCGTCCAGAAATATATTTCACTTTTTGGCTTCACTTGGTGGTCCCGGATGTCAAGATCATAACTTTGAGAGCGGGTAGAGTTGATTGCTCTTTCAGGACAGCCTAGGAATTTGGTGAGAAGAACAAGACCAATTAACTATAGCAAAGGGCAGGACCAACCAAAATGTTCAATGTGGCTTTAGACATTTTATTTGTCTTTCACTCACTGACTAGATAGCCTCTTGGTTCATTAGTTTTAAGTGCTACGGCTAAATCATTCACATTTCACAGAAAATTTAATGAGTGTGATTTAAAATGTCATCCAAATAAATGAAATGTAAAAATGTTACCACTGCTATCTCCTCTTCATTCCTTTTCACAATTCAATGAGTTTCCTTTCTCCCTTTCCATTTTCTCTGCAATCCTCTAAAAGGATGGAGCCAAAGTAAATGTTTTAAGGGATATTAGGTTAAATTCCTGGAATGCCAGGAAAATGTTACCACCTGCTACCCTCAGAAAGCACCTCTTTGTGCTGTTTTTCGACAAGCCATCATTCCAGTGTGATCACTCAGAAGACAGTAATTTTTGGAGGTGCAGAGGCTGACTTCCAATCCCCGCTTCTCCAACTACAAGCTCTGTGACATGGGCCAGTCACTGAATCTTTATTTTAATCTTTTTTTTTTTTTTAAGATTTATTTCTTTATTTATCCCCCTGCACCGCCTCCTTTGTTTTTGTGCCCACTGTCTGCGTCCATTCACTGTGTGTTCTTCTGTGTCTGCTTGTCTTCTCTTCAGGCGGCACCGGGAACCGATCTTGGGACCTTCTGAAATGGGAGAGAGTCGCTCAATCTCTTGCACCACCTCAACTCTCTGATCTGCTGCATCTCTTATTGTCTCTCCTCTGTGTTTCCCTTTGTTGCATCATCTTGCTGCACCAGCTCTCCCATGGTCAGCACTCCTGCACAGGCCAGCTGTCTGCTCCGGCCAGCTCGCCACGTGGGCCAGCTTGCTTTTCACCAGACGGTCCCAGGAATCGAACCCTGGACCTCCTATGTGGTAGACAGGGGCCCAATTGCTTGAGGCACATCTCCTTCCTCAGTCACTGAATCTTAACCTCAGTTTCCTCTTCTGTGAAACTTGGGCCATCTCACACAACTGTTGTCTTATAACAAGGAAGACCCTTTGGATAGAGCCAGGTATCAAAATGAATGGTGGTTCTATTCTTGAGGTGGTGATTTTTGCCCTACAAGGGCAGGCTTTAGAGCCTGAACTCCATTCCGCAACCTTTAAGCATCAGTGAGGTCTAGTGTTTCCTCCTATCTCCCAGCTACTGTTCTGTGGAAGAAAAGGGAGAATGCGGAACATGCTTTGGAGTAGGAGAGGCAAAGAAGCAGCATAGCTTCTCTGTCTAGTGCTACAGAATTCCTTCTACCCTTTGCCTTGGCAGTGGTGTAGCAGGGAAGAGAGAGGTTTTCCCCAAGATTGACCTGAGGTCATATAGCCCTATACCAAATCACCTGAACCAGTTACCCTTTGAGAGGCAGAGTCATGCCTGGCAGGATCTTGTATTACAGTTTATTTCCCCTTTTTCCTTGACAAGTTTCAAACAGGTGAGCCTAGAGTTGTCCATGAGCTATCTCTACCTTCTCCTTTTACCCTCTGTCTTGACTAAGAGGGACAGTGGCATGGACACATCAATACACTTTGACCAAATGAAGGCATCAACAACACAAGCTCCCTAATCTCTCGGCTGGCTTCAGCAGCAAGCTCTGATCTAAAGTCCAAGTGTGAAGCCAACCTACAAAGGATTAAAGCTGCTGGGCATACAGTTGCATGGTCAACCTTGTTTCAAAGGTCAAAATGAAAGACCAACAAGAGAACCACAGGTGTGTGAGCTCTGGTAGGTTGAAGGTCTTGCTGTAGAGATAGTATCAAAAAGAAAAGAAAAGCAGAAACTTCTGTTGAGATTTATTAACCATGGCAATACAAGGTAGGAGTTGCATTCTGATCTTACCTATCAAGCTTATTCCAAGTAGTTTAGGTTTCTAACGAGCAGAGATCCTTCAGATAACACCAGGATGGCTGATACATAAAGGTGAGCATCAGGGTGGGTTAGACCAACCAAGAAAAGCTTCAGACCAATTCATTACACATATCAATGTTAGCTTTCCTTAGATAATTAGATATATTATGTTTTATTACCAGAATGCGTGTCCAAAGGAAGAATAGTAAACCCATGTTAAATTAGTTACACAAGAAGCCAGGCTATTTTTATTGTTATTTTGTATGATAAAACTTACAAGAAAATTAAACCATGATTTTATAAGAATAAATAATAGAACACCTGAAAGCACAGAATAGCTCCCCTTTGCAAAACACTCTTCTAAATTAGGAGGCTGGAACTGTTGTCTTAAAATGGAATTGTGTGGAGTGGATGTAGCTCAGTGGTTGAGTGCCTGCTTCACATGGAAGAGGTCCCGGGTTCAATCCCCATGTGCCTCCTAAAAACAAAATGGAATTGCTTCCCCTTTTAGTTTAATATATTTCTGAAATTACTGAAATTTATGGCTTTGTCCAAGGGTGGAAAATTGACTAAAATTTAGCATGTAAAGTATAAGGATTTTGTTTGTTTAAAAATATATCTTTTTTATTTTTTTAAAGATACTTAGATTACACAAAGGTTGCACAAAAATATAGGGATTCCCTTGTGCCCCTCTCCCCATACCTCCCACACCCTCCCACGTAAACAATATCCTACAATAGTGTGACGCATTCATTGCAATTGATAAACATATTCTGGGGCGTTGCCATTGAGCATGGACCATAGTTCACATTGTAGTTTACACTCTCTCCCACACAATTCTGCAGGCTATGGGAAGATATATAATGGCCTACATCTGTCATTGCAATGCCATTCAGGACGATTCCCAAGTCCAGAAAAAGCCCCCACATTATACCTGTCTTTCCCTCCCCCTGCCCCCAGAGCCTCCAGTGGCCACTGTCTCCACATCAATGCTGTAATTTTTTCCATTGCTAGAATCACAATAAGTCTATAGTAGAATACCAGTAGGGCCACTCTAGTCCATAGTTCATTCCCTAATCCTGAGGATTCTGGGATGGTGATGTCCACTCCACCTCTAATTGAGAGGGGGCTTTGGTCCCATACAACTGATAGATGGGACTCTTGCTTGCAGTTGTAGGCGCTCTCATTTCCTTGGTATGATGGTTGTCCATCCTCACCTCCTTGTTAGTTGTCCTGGGTGAGTCCAATGAACTGGACAGTAGGTGTAGCAACTCCGCTGAGGCTCAGGGCCCAGCTGGCACCCAAAGATTCAAGTCTCTTGGACGTACACCCACAAACTCCAGCACCAAGTACAGGTTCAAATAGAAGGGACAGATGAGCCATGAGTAGAAAAGCCACAGCTGAGTCCAATTCTGTCACTCTCAGGAGCACAAACTCCAAAGTAGGACCCACTGGCAAGGCACCAAACTGCGGAGCTATCTGCCCTGACTATAGTGCCTGGGTATCTCCAGAGCCCTCAGGAGCCCCACTATTTGGGGTCGTATCTACTTTGTCAGTCTATGGATCCTCCTGAGATGTGCATAAGCGTTTACCTCTGGGATGACCTCCCAACTCACTTTGAAGTTTCTTAGCCATATAAACTCATTTGTCTTTACTTTTCCCCCCGTTTATTCAAGGTCTTTTTCTAGTTGCAAGTATAAAGATTTTTAAATAAGCATTTAAAATCTAGGCACTGAGAGGTTTTATCAAGCATATATATTTGTTATGGTCAGATAGGTGAGTAGTAGCTAATGAAGGGGAAGCATTCCAAGGTGAGTTTCAGGTTATATTTTAATTCATCATTGATTTCAAGCTAACATTTGATATATGAGGATGATTTTTCCCCATTTATTTTCCTTTATCATGGAAATGTTTTTCATTGTAGTCCTGGGAAGAGTGTAAGGAAATTTTTCTTTGGAAGACATAAAATACCAAATAGTGCCATAAGTCAATACTTGCTGTGTTACAAGTATTCAGATCATAGAAGCATACAGAGCATTCTCTTCCATTTTTTTTTTTCCTGTATTGTTAATGGAAAATAATAGACATTATGGTCATCCTCTGACCTCCACCCCCACAGGTGCTCTGACAGATTTTTGGGAAAGTGCATGCATGGTCAACCACTTTTTACCCAGGGGATGGCATTTTTCTGATGTTTCCTTTCACTCTTCAACATTCAGTGTTGCCCTTAGCTTTTGTGCCCTCTGTCCCTGAAGCAGAGGCCAAGGAGCTCGTCACACGGTGATCCTATTTCAACCAATGGATGCTGGGAGTGTCCCAGCTAAGAGTTTCTGTGACTTGACTTACCAGATGGTGTGTTTCACAGTTCTCTAATGTGGCCTGAGTTTCATTGCCAGCAAATTAAAAACAGTTATGGACACAATAATAGCTGACAAAAGATGATTCCCCTTCTTCCAGCCAGTGTTTATTCCTGGATCTGCAAACATTCATTTCCTTAAGTAAATTAGGAACCACTGGTTATGGGTGGCAGCACCAATCATGGAAGGAATTTTATTGAATATTATTGGGTCCAAGGAAGGGAAATCCAATAAGATTGCACTTTTCCTGTGGCTGAAATGTGAGGAGGTTTCCCCCCACCTAAAGAAGCAAGACCCTTTGGGCCAGTTTCTGTCTTACTGCTGCCTCTGGATGAGCATCAGCTTAATGCAATTTTGCATTATGGTATTATTTGTTGGAAAGTTACCAGTCTGATTCGGCGAGGGTGGGATGTGGGATAGAGGCTCCTAACATAAGACCAGAGGTTTATTTAGGAAGCACTTGGACTAATCCTATCTAATAGAAGCCCGATTTTCTCTTCCTGGAGATGGAGCCAGGAGTAGGTTCACCTGCTAAGCGAGTGGGTTATGTTTGAAGAGGGCTTGTGCTCGGGAGGTACAGGTGAAACAAGCAAACTTGACTGCCACCACCCATTCAATTGCTAGCCGAGGAGTGGAGCCGAGTTTCTTCTCTCCATTCCTGAGAGGCACCGCGCTGGCAGCTGGGGAGAGGGTGGACCCGTCCTGCAAGCCCGCAGCTGCCACCTTTACGGGACGTCTCAGAGGAAGGGCAGCCTGCCAGTTAGCAGGTCTCCATAGGAGCCTCACAGCAGAGGCTGAGTGACTCCGCTGTCATCTCAGTGTGCCCGGAGAGAGAGGGCCACCAGGTTGTCTCTATTGATAGGGTCCCCTGTCATCGAGAATCCCCAGGCACAACAAGCAACCCACCAAGTTTTTGCAAATTGTGTTGCAACACACCAAAAACACTCTGGCATTTCTAATATAGCACCTGTGGCTACATTCAAACTGCTGCCCTAAACTCAAGTTGTATGGGCCAGCTTTATATTTTGGGCTCAACCACTTTGACTAACTCAGGAATAGTCTGGCAATCCAAGGAAGAAAGTCTTATTACAAATTGGTATTTGCTTGAAAAAATAATACAGACCTCAAAAGTTCCGGGCTCCTCCTGCCAGAATGCAAAGATAATATCCAAAGTTGTTAGAGTTTCAATGGATAATGCAGAGAGTACCAGGTTCCCTGACAAAACCAAATGAAGGTAGACTTTTCCCAGGCTGTTCATTCCTGGGTACCATCAAAAATGGCATCATGTAGGAAAGCTTGACCCATTTCAGCTTAAGAGGCATAAAATCACTTTCTGATTAAACCTGTAAAGTTAATCCAGAACCTCTGATGTTATTTTATACATAGCAGGACTGCAGAAAGCAGTAGGGTATCCTGGAGAAAATTCTACGAGTGAGAGCCATGGACTCTTCTGCTAGCTCAAAACTTGTGTAATCTTAGGCCAGTGCATTTAAATCTCTGTGTTTAATATCCCAGCTTGCACAGTGAAAAATCACATCTGAGTCTCTTAAGATCCAACTCAACTATAAAATTCTCAGAATGTCTAATTGTGTTATAGCCTATAAAAAATAGTTTAGCATTCCTTTTTCAAATTCAATATCTAGAAATATAATCTCCAAGGTTCCTTTACTTGTTGAATCAACGTCTGTGTAGAAGAATATCCATAATATTTTAGAGGGAAAGTCTCTCTATGCAGAAGTGCAGAATTCAACGTGTTTCATCGCACTACCGGTGTTTTTCATAGGGCTGTTTCTTTTTCCTTTTACTCTTAAAATATCATTTACTGTTGTGTTGGCCATGAGGCCACAATTGTGAACTGGGGGTGAGTCTACCTGCATGAGAAAAGGTTAATTCCATCCCTCTAAAGTGATATATTGTACTCTCACCTGTCATAAATTTTGGGTTTCACAAGGCAGTAGTAAGTAAACATTTCAATCAATAATAGGAAGTTAAATATATGAGTGTGTGTGTGTGTGCATGTATATGTGTGTGTCTATATGTCTAAATAAAAACCATACTAATTTTCATCTGAAGTTAAAAGCAAATTATCATACCCCACTTAAATAATGCTCTAAAAAATCAATTTATTAGAGAAGACATATAATATTTATAATAAAGAAGCTTTCGCAGGCAAACAGTCTAAAGGCAAAAGATATCATACTCAAATCAAGACTATAAATACGTTTCTTAAATCTCTTCTGCCGGTCTACTTTCAGGCTCCAGTAAACCAGCCTTACTTTTACTTACTTTTACCTTGAAAAACGGTCCCACTTCATTTCCTAGGAGAGTCTGTCCTGAGAAGCCTCCTCTTGGTGTCAATATTAGATGAAATGCCCACACTTAAGAAGGCTGCTCTAACCAAGTCTCCCCTCTGAAGCAGTAGCCTTCTCTCCACCCCCCAGCACGACTCCAGACGGTTTTCAGATTTGTGTGTGTGTTTCCTTCACTCTCCTTTTAGCTTTAGAAAACAAAAGCAGTGCCAAATATTTATTGACAATTCCAACATACCTAAATAAAATTCAATAAAAATATTTTAACCTGTTTTATCACAGTAGCTATAATACCAGTCTTCAATTTGTATTTAGCATCTGTCACAAATCCCATTTGTTTTTCATATGAGTTGAATTTTACTCACATACCTATGAAATATATATATACATATATATATTTATCCTCTCTACAAATATTTATGGAGCTCCTTGTATGTGCGAGGTACTTCACTGGGAAGTAAGTACTCAAAAAAACCAAAAAGATGAATGTGCAACATTGTGATTATACTAAAAGCCATTGATTATACACTTTGGATAGATCATATGGTATATGAATATATCTCAATAAAACTGCTTAATAAACAAATATGTAATTGTGCAAGAATAGTTAGAAATAGCAGCTGTGTACAGTAGGGGAAACATAGAAAGTTTGAGAGGTGAGGAATTTTTCTTGTTTGATTATTATTATTATTGAAATAATGAAAATGCTCTAATAATGATTGAAGTGATGAAACACAACTATACGATTATACCAGATACCGTTAATTATACACTTTGGATGAATTATATTCTTTATTAATATGTATCAATAAAATTGATTTGTTAAAAAAAAAAGAAAGATAAACATATTGCACTAAATGCTATCCTAAGACTATCTTTCATAGACACTTGCTCCATCTAGATTTTGCTTCTTTGTAGTCCCTTCAGAAATAGAATATTTCTATTCTAAAACAGAATATTTATATTCTAAAATATAGAATCTAAGAAACATTTGCGATTCTAACATTATCTTCTTTCCACGTCAGGCTACTTTTAAAATATGTGTTTTGTATGTGTAAGTAAGGTTCAACTAAGGTCAAAATGTATACACCATGATTTCAAGGGCACAAAAGAACAATTTTCTTTACTTGAACTTGTCTTGCACCTGGGCTCTAAAATGCTTCATTTTCTGTCGATTAAAAAGGGAGCAATTCTTCTAACACATTGTGCAGAAAAGACAACACAGCAGGCCTGGGGCCGCTACCCTTAGAACGTCCGGCTTGCAAGGCTGGGCTTTGGCTGGCTGCTGAGAACTTGGAACCCAGAACTGATAAGAGGGGCTCACGGAGCCGAAACTGTGCAAACAATGTGGTTTATGCTGAGCACCTGCTCTCCTTTGGGGAGTCTGGAATCTGGTACGTGATAGGCACAGGGTGCCTACCTGACCAGCTGCCAGGAAACATCCTGGGCACTGAGTCTCTAGCGAGCTTCCCTGGTAGACAGCCTTTCCCACATGTCACGCTCCTTTCGTGGGGGAATTAAGCATGTCCTGGGTGACTCCATGGGTAGAAGAGCTTTAGAACCTTGTACCTGGTTTCCCCGGACTTCACCCAATGTGCCTTTTCCCTTTGCTGATTTCATCTATCTTCTGCTGTAATCAATCTTGGCCCTTGGCACAACTCTATGCTAAGTCCAGTGAGTCCGCCAAGCATATTACCAAAACTGGGAGTATTCTTGGGGGTCCCTAACACACATAATTTTTGAGTTTCTCCCATGTGCCAAGTAGTTTTTTGGTAGCTGAAGAAATAACTGTAAGCAAAATGAAAGTCCTTGCCCCATGGAATTTTTATCTCACAGGGGTGCTGGGGGACAGGGGGAGAAGGAAGCAGGCAGGCAATAAAAAATAAACAAGTGAAATATATAAAACGCCTGCTGGTGAGAAATGCTATGAGGGAAAATAAAGCAGGAAAGGGGTCTGGAATGTTGACGATGGAGCCAGCCATTTTAAATCAGAGAGTCATGGAAGCCTTCTGAAGATGACGAGGAAATGAGACCTACAAATACCTGGGGATGGAGCTTTCTAAGCAGAGGGAACAAGTGGTGCAAGGTCCTGACGGGCAAGTGTGTTCAGTATGTCACAGAGCAGTAGGACACCAACGTGGCTGGAGGGCAGTGGGCTTTCTGGTTTTTGTTCTGCATGAGATGGAAGTTATAAGAGGGTTTGGAGCAGAGGAGTGACCTTAGAAGATTTAAAAATATATATATTTATTTTTATTTGTTTCTTCCCATCCCCTCATTGTTTGCATTTGCTGTGTCTGTTTGTTCTGTGCTGGTCTTTTTTTTCAAGAAGGCACTGGGAACCGAATCCGGGACCTCCCATGGGGGAGGAAGGTACCTAATTACTTGAGCCACCTCCACTCCCTGCTTTGTTGTGGATTCTCATTATGATTTCCTCCTTGTGTCTCTTGTTGCATCATCTTGTAGCGTCAGCTTGCCATGCCTGCCCATCGAGTCAGCTCTCTGTCATGCTCATGTCCCATGTGGTAGACAGGAGCTCAATCGCTTGAGCCACATCTGCTTCCCTAGAAGATTTATTTTTAAGGCTATTTTGGAGAATACAAGGTAGTGCAGAGGAAGTGGAAGCAGGGAGGACAGTTAGGAGATTATTACAATACCCAAGTTTGGTTTTTGGAATAGATGTGAGGAGTGTGAAAATGAGAGGCGTCCTTGGTAATTCTAGGGTTTTTAGCCTGAATGGTTGATGAAGTCGCCGTTTCCTGAGTTAGGGAAGATGAGGAAAGAGCAGGTTTGGGAGGGGTGAGCAGGAATCAGGAATGTGGTTTTGGATGTACTATGTTGGAGAAGCCTAAGAGCCCAAAGAAGACTCTTATTATTTCTATTTTCTAAATGAGGAAATTGAGGCACAGAGAGGTCACTAAGGGTCACACGACTGAGCCAGATTCACACCCACAGAGTCTGGCTCTGGAGTCCACACTCCCAACTCTTCCACTCTCCTGGATTTGCAATCATGAAAGCTAAATTGACTCTCCCATGGTACAGTAATAAACACATTCTAATATTAAATGTGTAAGCACTATTAATATAATATTCATATAATATAACTAATAATATTATTTGTTGGTTTCAACATGCTGCAGTTTATCAGCATATGGTTGACTGCTAAGTAATCTAATAAAACCCAGTTTTCTGCTGAGTATTTTCTATTGGGATCAGAAGTTTCAGGACCATGTATTCCTAGTTGACACTGTCATCCAGCTTTGGATTAATTAATAATAACTTATAGTACAACAAAGAGAATGGAGGAAAGAAAAAAAAGAAGAGACATTCTTTAAAAACCAGGAAAACTCCCACAATATGAAAGTACACGTGCACAAAGTTATTCATTGCAGTGTAGTTTGTCATTGCAAAATATTATACCCAAACAAGAGAATAGGTAAATGAAGTATAGTTTGTCTATACAATGGAAAACTATGCAGCTGTTAAAAAGGTTGAAGATCTCTATGAACTTACCAAAATCGATTTCCAGGATATATTGTTTAGTGAAAAAAGCAAAGTGCAAATAGATGATCTATCATATGCTACTTTTTGTCCCAGAAAGAAGAATATTTATAAGAATCTGCTTATTTTTATAAAAAGAAAAACAGAAAAGATATATCAGGAGTGAAAGATGCTGATTATGTACAGGGGGTGGTGGGAATGGAGTGGAAAGGCCGGTGGGTAGAAACCACGTGGAAGGAATGGGGGGTAAAGCCGCTTTTCTAGGAATACCCTTTTATATAGTTTTGGTTTTAGATCCATGCAAAGGCTTTACATACCCCCAAAATAATAATAAGGAAATCAACTCAAGACAATACTGAAGAATGCGCAACAAGCCTAAAATGGAAAGCACACAGAAACAAAGGAACATAATTTCATTTCAAATGAATAAAAAAACACTCTTGAGTTGAGGGAGAAAGGGAAGGCCAAACCAAGTAACTTTTGTTTTTTATTTTAGGTACTGGGGATTGAACCCAGGACCTCATACATGGGAAGCAGGCTCTCAACCACTGAGCTGCATCTGTTTCCCCCAAGTAACTTTTGAACACAGTATTTTGACTATATATTCTCGGACTGAAGACAAAAAGAACTCTCAGCAAATAATGAAATCTATAACTAGGTTTGCTTTTGCCATGGAATGACTGAACAATTCTGAAACTACTTTCAGTGAATTCTAGGACTGAGCCTAGATTAACAGGGGGTGCCAGATTTCTCACTATCAAAAAAGGGAGTTACAAATATCGAAAGGGGAAAATATAGAATGAACCTTGTGATGGATTAGAAAAACTCCTGGTTTTTAAGACAGAGCAGGCTCCCCATGGAGTCAGACAAAGCCATTTGTAGACATGGCATCACAGCCTGTCTTTTCCCTTTGCCCAATCCTGCTTCCTTCCCTTCCATTCCGCAAGAATTATCGCCGGTGCACTCCCTAATAAACTTTTTGCTTGCTCATATTTATCTCAGAATTCGATTCTCAGGGAAACCAACCTGCAAAGCACACACACATATACACAAATGTTCTAACTCTGTCTGCCAAAAGGGCCTAGAAGCAAGAAAACCCCAATAGCAATGAGCACACCTAGTGCCCAAATATTGATTTCTAAACATTAATGCTCATTAAAAAAAACACGTGCTCCTTGGAAAAGTGGCTGACTCCAGGGTTGGAAAAGAATAAGAGGTGAGCCTAAAACATCTTGCTCCAGAAATTAAGATGTCAAAGAAGGATGGGGACATCTCAAAGGGCCACAGGAGGCAACTTGAAGGGAAACCTTCAAACCTGGCCAAATCTGGGACACTTTGTGCATAAAAATACATAATGAATAAAATAGGAATCTATGAATCTGCACTGTTAGAAATGAATGAATGACTGAATGAGAAGGAAGAGATCGTCATTATAGTGGAATACCAAGAAATAAATCTAGAAGGAATAATGGAGTTAGAAAAGCATCATTTTACAAAGATCCCAGTAATAATCGATTCGGTCAAGAATCATCAATGGATGCTAAACACTATTGGGTGAGAGTTTGATGAGGAACAGTATATCTATGTAATCTCATAATATCTCCCCACACAGTAGTTATTAATTACAAAGGGAAAAAGTAGATTTACAGCAGAGAAACTGGGTAAGCACCGCCTTAATCAAGAGATCAAAGTTAACATCACCCAAGACAGTGCAATTTAATATCCTGCCTCCTAACAGCAGGCATGGAGAGCACAACCTTGCTTCCTCGGTCTTCCTGCCAAAAATGTGTAACCTCAGTCTAATCTAGGAAACATCAGGCACGCCCAACTGAGACACATTCCATAAAATAACTGGCTTGTGCTTATCAAAAATATCAAGGTCATAGACGACAAAGACAGACCGAGGAACTATTCCAGATTAAAAGGGACTGAAGAGGTTTGGAAAAGTAGGCCCTGGGTCGTAATGTTTTTTTTCTTCCTCTGTTTTCTTTTATCTTATCTATGCTATAATGGACATTATTTGTACAATTGGCAACATTTGAACAAGGTCTGTAGGTTACGTAATAGTATTTATCAGTGTTAATTTCAAGAAAAAAATCAAATTATACTGTGATTATTTAAGAGACTGTCTTTGCTCTTAGGAAATACACATGAATATTTAGAGAAACAAGGGAACTGTGTCTGAAATCTCAGATCAAATGGTACAGAAAATTACTAAACAAACACATAATAATAAAGTAAGGTAGAAAAACGTTAACAATTGGGGAATCTGATGAAGAGCATAGGGATCAACCCCTGGATAAGGAATTCTTGCAATTTCCTGCATGTCTGAAATTATTTCCATTTTTTTAAAAATTTTAATCTATAGAGGAAAATGTTAAATATCTTACTTTATTGGCTATAAAATTGAAGATATTGACTATTGGGGGGGAATGCAGTGCATAAGACAAAAATGTTTAAATATTGGGGGATATATATTCACTAGGATGACAGATTTAAACAAGCTGAATCAGAAAAGGTAAAGCCACTCCTATACTTAAACACCATTTCAGATTATATGCCTTTAACATCATTTGTAATCGCAAGACTGAAAATCAACCTAATGGCAGAAGTTATGGAATGGGTGAGTGCATTACACTACACTGACATAAATATAGGAAGCCATTAGAAATAGTAAACTTACAGGCTGTGGGCAATATCAAAAATGTTTCAAATATTGTAAGCAGAAAAGTAGAAGATAATTGTTTATAGTAAATGATTATAACTGAAGTGACTTGTTACAGTTTTGGAATTGTTGATATGTTTCCTTAACATTATTGTAAAGATTATTTAACATTTTTAATTTATTTTTAATAATTAGCATTGTATTTTAGAACATTTTTACTTTAACATAAAAAAGAAAATGCAGAAATAATTTTTGTTACATTTATTTTTTTTTTATTTCAAGTTTTTAAAGAGCAATCATGCATACCATGAAGGATTCCCATACTTTGCCCCACCACCACCACCACCTTGCATTGTTGTGACACATTTGTTACAAATGAAAGAACATCGTCATAATATTACCGCTATTTATAGTCCATCGCTTTTGTTTGGTGTACTTTCCCCACAAACCATCCTATTATTAGCACTATGTCTTAGCATTGTATATTTGTTACGGAACATTCTCCTATTTGTACTGCTAACCATAGCCCATCATTCACCATGGGGTTCGCCGTGTTATGCAGTCCCCTACCTTTTCAGTCCATCCAAGGTGCACACTCAGTGGCTCTCAGTTTCATCAGAGTTGTACTGTCATCAGCTCTGTCCATTTCAGAATGTAGAAATAGTTTTGAATATATCTGTGGTCACTGCATTGAGATTTTAAGATATGTAGTAAATTTAATAATTCATTTAATGGACAGTAGGAAATATCACTGGGATAAATATATAGTCATTATTTCAATGTTAGGCACAACTGTCGAAATTACAATTTGATACTTTGTATAGGTCAAGTTCATGTCTGTAAAAATCTAACTTTGCCCCATCTGGAGGCTGCACTGCTTGCTTTATTTTTTAATTTAAAACAATTAATGACTACATTGCTCTGATAGACACTGCCTTAACCAAGTGACCAAGGTTAAGAGTAAGTCATGTTGATATCTAGTTCCCCCGAAATGCTGCAAATGGCATTTTACCTCTGTGGTATTCTCCCCCAAAAGACATTGCTGGGTGTTTCATGAATAAACATCAAACAAATTCAAACTGAGGGACGTTCTGCAAAATATCTCACCAGTATTCTTCAAACCTGTCAAGGTCATGAAGAATAAGGAAAGTTTGAGAAACTATCACAAATCAGAGGAGACTTAGAATACATGATGACTAAGTATAATGTGGTAGCTTGGAGGGGATCCTGAAGCATAAAAAAGAACATTAGTGGAAAAACCGGTGAAATCTGAATAAGGTCTCTAGTTCCTATGACAGTACTGTACTAGTATCAGTTTCTTAGTTTTGATGAGTGTACCATGGTTGTGCAAGATCTTAACATTAGGGGAAACTGAGTGAAGCCTATATGGAAACTCTCTGTGCTATCTCTGCAAATTATTCTAAAATAAAGTTTATTTTAAAATGATTGTATGAATATCAGTCTATTCATAAAGTTGCTAATATAAAACCAGCTTTGAAATTTGGACATTTATTCACTCAGAAAGTATTGAATGTACTACTAGTATGTGTCAGTTCAGAAAAGATTAATTTTGCCTACTGAATACATTATTGGGCAATAAAATCTCAAATTATATTAGCACAGTTAGCATCCCATTTTCTACTTTCAAGACCAGAGGAAAAAAATTTTTCAAAGCTTTGGTTGGAAGTGGAAAAAAAAAAAAGATAATGAAACTACAGACATAAAGTAACAATCAGTGATGATTCTATTCAAACTAAAGATTTTGAAGAATATTAACTAACTATTAAGAAACAGGACTGATGACCTGGAAAATAGCCTCTGATTGAAGGAAAAAGACCATCCTATTAGATTCTTTTTCATGAAGAGAGGAGAAAATAGGATGCTCTTTAAACCACGTATAGACTTCACAGAGGTAAACACTTTTCTGCTGCTTGACTGTATAACTTTAGATTGTGTATCAGCTCATGCTTTAGAAAACCTGGATAATGTACCAGCTAAGTCACAATCAGGAAGATGGAGATTATAAAAGGAATGACATCCTTTTACTGGAATAAAAAGACAAAATACCAGATAAAATAGGAGAAGAAAATTCCAGAACAGGCATAATTTTGAAGAATATATTTTTAAAACTCTGCATTTAATCTTAAAATCAGTACTGCTATTTCAAAGAAACCAGATATCAATGTGACATCCTTAACCTTGGTCCCTGGTTAAGGCAGTGTCTACCAGATGAATATAATCATTTTAAATTAAAAAATAAAACAATCAATGCAGCCTCCAGATGTGGCAAAGTTAGACATTTCCAGGCATGAACCTGAGGGGCCTTTTTTTGTTTGTTTTTTAAAGTAAAAGTCTAGCTAAGCCAAACAATAATGAAATTTCCAGCATAACATAGCTTACTGATTTTTCTAGTAAAATTAGTAAAACAAAATACATGTACAAATAACCCTGATTTAGAACTGTAGTGTACATTTGATTATCTGCAGACATCTAACTTGTAAGTTAGAGAGTCTCTGCTCATGATGAGACGTGCTTTTCTGCTGTTCAGCTACCATAGCACCCATCTGGAGTACATTAAAGCCACGACTGTACTAACTAAATAGCAGTCGCCATGGCGGAGGCACTGGCAGGCCCCACGTCCAAGAGCTCAAGGCACAAGGACAATGCGCTCCGTTCAATACAATAGTAAATAAAGATGAATGAGAAAAACCTGACCCAGATTAAATACTTTCTCACACGTTCAATAGAAAATGAAGGGGGGGGGATATAAATGTGAAGCAAACAGAATTAAACTCAAAATGAAATAGGATTAATCATTTTAATTTTGTGAAAAGTAGTTTTAGACAATACTTGCCAAAATGGTTTTAATCATTTACCAAGTCCCACTAAGGATGAACATATTAGAGGCAGGTTCTTTCTTAGATAGCAGTAGGGAATTTTGAAAACGATTCTGTAAATAATCTAATGGCCTCGTTTTGCTAATGAGGACACTGAGGCCGAAGGAGTTATAATAATAGCTAATATTCATTGTAGGAGTATCAGGTGCCAAGGACTCTGCATGATTGCATTTAATACTCACCACAAAGTTCTCAAAGATTAGGAAACTGAGGCTAAACAAAGCTGATAATTTATGCAATATCATGAAGCAGAAAAGAGATTCAAGTCCTTTGGCTTCACGAGCAGGATCATGGCTAACTTTCTGGATGATGGTACATCTGGCATGACTTTATTAAAAAGTCAATAGTTTTATCCACTTCAACGGAAAAATTTTTAATAGTGTAAAATCCTATTAATTTAAAATTCAGTTATCTCCAAGCTCCGATTTATAGTTTAAGTATTTAAGGAAGGTATGGTAGGTTGAATTTTGTACCTCGGAGAAAACGTATTTTTAATCCATTCCTGTGGGTGTGAATTTGTTGTAAATAGGACCTTTTGAAGATGTCATTTTTAGTTCAGGTGTGGAATTAGGGTGGGTCTTGATCCTATAACTGGAGGCCATTTGGAGAAGGCCTCAGGGGGAAAGCCACCAGGGAGGAGTGGAGGCTGGAAGAGAAAGGAGAAGATGCTGCCTTGTGCAATGCCACGTGAAGGAGAAGCCAATGACCAAGGATCACCAGCAGCCAGTCCCAGAACGCTACAGTCTTCAGGGAGAATGCATCACCTTGCTGACGCCTCGTTTTGGACTTCCCCTAGCTTCAAAACCATAAGCCTGTAAAGCGCCATTGTTTAAGCCAACCCACGGTATGGTATTTGTGACCACCACCTGGAAACTAAGTCAGGAGGTGGAAAGATTACGGTCTAACTGTTCACCATTAGAGAGAGGAGAACCTGCTTTCCACTTTGGGAAGTTGGTGATCTGCCCTTGCCTCGCTCTGTGAGCAGAAGGAAGGCTGGCTGTTGTAAAACAGTGGAAAGACTTAGGATTTTGGCCTAATTAAGAAAGAAATTAGGTCTTCACTGGCTAATTCTACCAAACATTTAAGGAAGAATTAACACTAATTCTATACAAACTCTTCTAAAAATACAAGCAGAGGGAACACTTCCCAACTAATCCCATGAAGCCAGTGTTACCCTGATACAAAACCAGACAAAGATATTACAGAGAAAGAGAACTATAGGCTAATATCCCTCAGGGACATAGATGCAAATATCTTTAACAGAATATTGGAAAATCAAATCCAGCCACGTAGAAAAGGAAATTAGGTCTGTTTGTCTTTGCTTTAAATTTTCTTCTTTAATGTTTTGGGTTAATTTATTTCAAAAATCAAGATAACATTCATGTTCCGTACAATATATGAAATTCTTTCTTCTGAAAAGAAAATGCTTTCACGTCAGGGAGCACAGGGCAGCAAGGGAGATGGCAGAGTGTCCTGCAATGGCCACTGGCACTGCCATGTAGTCACACATGGAAAGAAGCCCATTTTCCACACGATTCTTCAGTCAACAGACACATGGATTATGATACCATTGTAAAGCGCATTATGGCTACACTTCCGTTGTGTTCTTTAATCCTCGGAGCTTTACAAAACAGAAAAGTTAAGTATTTCCCACATTGCACATTAAGGAAAATGTGTCCATTTTATATTTATAAAATGTGTCACATTTTATATTTTGATAGTGCTTTTCTGTAAATTATCTCATTTAAATCTTAAAACTACCCAGTGGATACACAAAACAGGTATTACTCCATTTCACAGCTGAGAAAAGTGAGGCTCGGGTTGTGAGTTGGCCCTGACGTGACCTGCAAGGTGAGCGATAAAATCCACGTGTGTGCACTTTTCTAGCTGAAGGCTGGTGATCTTCGTTGATCAATCATGCGTTTCCTGTGTGTGTGTTGCTTGAAAGACTCTGAATAAGGAACAAACTTACGTTAATGGAATCTGAAATCTTGGAGGCTGGTAACAAATGACCCACTGTTTAATTTAGCTTTATAAGCTTTTAGAAAGCATCATTTTATCTCTTAAAATGTCTCAAACATTGTCAAATTAAAATATGTACTTTGTGTGTATATAAAGACACAGCCTTTTGCACAAAAATCTCTTTGTCATGATACAGCTTGCTCTTCAAGTTAAATTTAGTCCTTCCTCTCTATCTGAAACTCCATGTGAGTGTTACAGGAAAAACTTTGAAGGAGAAGTTTCTGCCTTAATATTTGTCTTGGAACAATGATATGATATTATAATCAGCAAGGTTCAAAGGATTTTCAGATAATTAGAACGTATAGTGTTTTTAAAAATAAGAAACATAAGTTTAGCGGAATTTAAAGATAACCAGAACTCCCCTGTAACCTAGCTGTCCAAGTGAAATTACCTGCTAAACATTACTGGGGAAATAACTTGAATAGTTATTTAACACCTTAAATAGAAAGAGTGGGCAGAATAACAGCATTCTATCCTGTGATGTGCAACAAATGGCGCTTCAGTCTAACCATATCGGAAGTTTATACCAAGCTGTATTTCTTTGGTTACTTTAAAATCCCTCCTTAATACTTTAAATAATTCTACGAAACTATGACACAATATTTTAAGTACTATTTTTAGACAATAAAAGCAGTGGCCACTTTATTAGACAATAAATGCAGTGGCATTTAAAGGTTGAAAATAAGGAAAATTAAGTGATTCTTTTCTTTAAAATCCCTTTTTATAAATTCCCATCAACCCAAGACAACGAGAGTCAGGGTTTTGGTCTTTCCTCCCAGATTAGTTTCATGTATGGATTTGGTGCGTGCTTTACCGTCTTGTGTAATAACACTCTGCTGACGGTTAAAAGTTTAATTAGCAGTGACGTAAGAGGGAAGAAGAAAAGCTGTGATGTGATCAGTTCTGCCGGCTCCATCAACAACTCCACTTACTCTCTGCTGTCGCCTTATGTTAGTTTTGCTGAGTATGGGGCATGCGTAGCCCCCCGAGTGCTGCCCATGCACAGAGGCCTGCTGCAGAATCCTGCTCTTGGGTGAAACATGAGAGTGCTCAGAAGGTAAGCACCTTCCTGGTTTTAAGAGCTGGGCTGGGCTGAGGTCATTGAACGGGCCTACTGTGTGCCCAGGGCATGCCTACTATGTGCCCCTTGATGCTTACACCTTCTCCCTGCTTCTTAGGTCACTGTGGCTCTTCACTTTCCATGGCCACAATGGCAGGGGGGAGGCGAGCTGAGCACAGCAGCTCAGGCAGGACTCGGCTAACTGGAGTTTGGGTGGCAAGAATGCGTCGCAGAAACTAAAGGCACATAGCCGTGCCTCCTCTCCTTATGATCTCCACATCAGATTCCAGGTCCGAAGGCCTCTTATGGGACCATTTGATTTCGATCTTGCATAGACACAGCCAAAGTGTGTGTGGGACATCCCAGAGGAGGTCTGGCCATTGATAAACTGTTTAAGCTTCTCTGGGAAGCATGTATTACCTTGTGCTTTCTTGCTCTTACCTTAAAAATGTGTGTTCCCAAATTGAGAATCTTCTATGACATGTGCATTCCTCAAAAATGCCAATGTCATGAAAGACAAAGAACTGAGTAACTTCCAGATTAAGGGAAGGTAAAGAGACAGAACGATTGAAGGCAAGGCATAGGCCAGGATATTTCTTTTCCTAGGAAGGATACTATTGGGACAAATGGTGAAATATGGATAAGAATGGATATTGGTTAATAGTATTGCATCAATGTTAATTTCCTGATTTTGAACATTGTATATGATTCTGTAAAAAATATCCTTATTTTTCGGAAAATATACACTGAAGTATTTAGGGGTAAAGGTGATGTCATGCCAGCAATTTACTTTCAAACAGTTCAAGAAAATAATGTTTTATATATATGTGTGTGTGTGTGTGTGTGTGTGTATACATATACGAGATAAAGAGAAGGGAAAAGCTAATGTGATAGAACATTAACACTTGAGAACTTTGGGTGTGAAGATGTATGGGGATCCTTTGTACTATTTTCTATAGGTCTAAAGTGATGTCAAATAAAACAATTTTAAAATAAAAACAGCTTTTAAACCTTTAAAAATGTTTGAGATGTTTTTATTAATATCACATATATCTAACAAGGCACCACTGTAAATACTTAGGGTAATTTAGTTATTTATGATTTCCTCTTCACGGCATGCATTAAAAATCGATAAGCAAAACACAACTTTACATTTATAATAAAGCACGCTCTAAGTGATCTTACTACATGAGTTTCACCATGAACAGCAAATCCAGTCATCTGCTAGCTAGAATTGTCCCCTCAGAGAGCTGATTTACACAGCAGGACTTTGAATGGATGATAAAGCACCTAACACAGGTGAGCAATTGAAAGGAATGACATCTTACCACCATACATTTGAATATCATTTTCTTTTCCAAGTATTTTTACCTATACAATCTCATTTTACACTTTGCATTGATGTGCCATCTTAGAATTACAGTTTTTCAAATTAACAATTTCACAGCTACATGAGATATTTTAAAATTGTATGTTTGAAGCTGGTTAAAATCAACCACAATCTGAGCAAGACCTTGTAGTAACTAAAGCAGGGCTAAAAAAGGGGAGAGGAGGAAGTATTGTATTATTCGCAAAACATCTGGAAATGTGAGCGTTGCTTCTTTCTAAATTGCTTGCTCTTGTCACAATAAGCATTGCCCTTTCTTAGCACAATCCTGAGCTCTAACACCTGTCTTGGGCAAACTGTCTATGATAATCAAAATATATTTTAGTCATGATAAGAACAGTGATATAAACCCAAGTGGAATATTGTTTTCCAGAGTAGATGTTTGTCCAAACCTATTACAATGAAGCTAATTAAAACTTTGTATTACAAGTCTTTCCATCTAAATTAGACCCCAAGATAAAGGAATTTGATCTTTGAACATTGTCTTACTTGCATTTACCACTGCCAGATTCTGAGAAAAAGGCAAAAGAATTTGAAAAGGTGATGAAAAAGAGCAACATCAATGCATTTTAACCTGCAATATTTTGAAGAGAAGGTAGCTTCAAAATTAAGGGTTTCTACAGAGAAAATTTGCCAATTATTGGCAAATTTTAATCCTCCTGGATTTAAACAATCTTCAGAGCATGGGCTCATTTCCTCCACCCCCTGATCCAGCGACACTGTCCTCTGAACCGTTCAAAGTCTTTTGTGCTGGTGAGTTCCTCTTCCTGGAAGGCTTTCCCCCTAGATTTCTACAGGACTCTGTTCCTCGCCTTCCTCGGGTCTTACTTTTGTAACTTTCTCTGTGAACCGTCTATGGCCAATTCATCCAAAACTGCAAATCACACGCCTACCCTCGCCCCTTCCGTCCTTTATTTTGCAGCTTAGCATGTATAGTTTGCTTCATATCTTGTTTATTGTTTATTGTCTGTTTCCCTTACTGGAATATGAATTTCTTCACGAGGGCAGTTTTCTTCTATGCTCTGTCCCCAGAACCTAATACTGTGCTGAAACACCACTTGTTGAATGAATGAATGGACTAATTGAAGGCTCATAGCCATGCACAGTAAGAAGAAGAGCAATGAGCAAATTCATGAACTTGTTTACTGCCAAAGCCAAGAATCAGCTAGAAGTGTTTTCGTTTGCTGGTCTGTTTGCTCATCTTTACGTTTTTAATACTTCTAGTAATCAAATTTCACAAGACTGTATTTCACAGCTGACCCTCAGTTGAACCTGTAAGCATATGCTAGAAAGAGTTGTACTTTGGCTAAACAAGTTATGTTGTTTGGTGAAAATGCAAACAGAACCTCAGTGGATGAGTTTACTCATTGTCCTTTCCCCACGTTAACATTAATAGATATACTTTTGAACCTTATCCATTATATTTAAAAAAAGGCAATTAAGATGTGAAATGTGTGTGGGAGTAAAAGGACTTGCCACCCTCCTTAACAGAATTATAAACCAGATCCTCCAGGTGGTGAAGAGGAGGTCAAGTTTCCCTGCAGGAAGGGTAGGCTGGACTTCTCACCTTTCCCTGAGAGTCTCCCATAATTACTGTTATTGCCTCCACACTGGCCTCAGGGGTTTTCTAAAGTTAGCTTCTTTTAGATTTACTTTAAATCTCAGGACCCAGTGAGGTCCTGAGGCTGCTCCCATCATACCCTGTCCAGAGCTAAGCTAGGGCACATTTTTACAGATGGCTAAGAATATCCATGGGCAGCGGCACAAAATCTAGATAAGCCAATGCAAGACCTGGTTTTCTCTCTGGGCTTCCCGGTGCCCAACTGGGCATAAGTCTTGGTGGGTGCCATCTTCATCCCAAGCACCAAGGCTCCTCTTCTCCTGGCAGTCTGGACCCAAGGCTGGAGGGTCCTGCTCTTACCAGTCTGGGAATAATCCCCAGCCCCTACCCAATCATTTCTGTGTTTCTGGGCTCTTGTCTGAAATGTCTGCATTGGAGAGAAGCACGGGGCTGTGGTATGAGGTCTAGATCCATCTGAGGAGTGGGGAGAAGGCAATGTCTCCTCACCCTGGGAGGCTGAACCAGAGAAGAGAGAAGAGAGAGGGAGAAAACAATTGATAGAGGGTGCTGGGTAGCTATAGCCACTGAGAAATTGCCAGGGAGAAAATATATGATTGTTTTCAAATTGTTTTCAAATGACCCCAATCTTAGAGAGCACAGCTAGGATAAATATTGAATAACTGAAGGAGGGTAATATTTGCATACTATTATCAGAGCCAGTGGTAGGTGTCTAGGTTCTTGGCTTCATCTGGATAAAGAATTCAAGGACGAGCCACAAATTAATTAGGCAGGCAGAGAATTTATTGGGGGATAAAGCAAGAGTACAGAAGTACATTCCCTCAGATATGGAGACGTGCATTCTCAAGGGAGAGAAATGCAAAGTTTTGGCCTGGGGTCCCCTGATTTATGGGGGTACAGGACTCCAGGCCCTGCACTGATTGGCATATTAGAGACAAAGCAGGGGAACTCTATTGGGTGATTTGATTCTCTTAGGGGGCTAGGGGTTGCTGTCCAGTGATGATTGGCTTCTGGCTGCTGCCCACGAGCTCTGCAGGGCCAGTTGACTGGTAGTGATTGGCCTCTGGTCACTGTCCACTAAACATGAGGTACCCTGAAAGTGGGTGGGGGTGGAGGTGGAGCCCCGCCTGCCCCTTCCGTCTTTCCCGCCATGTAATGATATTGTTGGCTGCCTTCTGATAATGCAGCCCTTGGGTGTGTGCTGTGAGCCCCTTCCTAACTTGCCTGTGTGAATCAGCAGCCTGATGGAAGTTAGCAGTCCACGGCCTCAGTTTCTGTTTGTGTGGCTTATTAGCTTTTCTGCCCCCTTTCTCCTCAGGTCCCTATTCTATCCTGCCTCAATACCAAATGATATAAACTGCAAATATCAGCAACAACAAATAAACAGAGTAGAAATGGTGTCATAGAACGAGAAGTTGCCTCGTTCCAAGTTCCAACATGCTCATAGTTTTTGTCATCTTGTTTTCTATTTTGTTGATTAAAAGCATGCAAAGTTTACAACATATGTACTTTTGGCATTCCTAGAGCATTTCTAAGGGTTGTCAATTTTTTTTCTAGAAATTTGGTATTTCCTACCGTGTCACTGATACCAGGAATGATCAAATTCTGTGTCTTACCCATTGTTTTAGTTTCCTGGCTGTTAAAACAAATACCATACAATGGGTTGGCTTAACAGCAGGAATTTATTGGCTCACAGTTTCAGAGTCTAGAAGGCTGGCCACCTGGGAATCTTTGGGGCGGCTTTTCCATCACATGGCAATGCACATGGAGGCTTTTTCTCCTTTATCTTCCAGATTCCAGTGACTCCCAGCTTCTGGCTGCATCCCATGGCTTCTCTCTCTCTCTCTCTCTGTCTTAATTTCATTCTGTTTATAATGGACTTCAATAATCTGGATTAAAGCCCAATCTGATTCAGTTTGGCCTACCTTAATGGAAGTAACATCTTCAAAGGTCTTCTTTATAACTGGGTTCACACCCACAGGGCCAGAGGCTGGGACCTGACTATGACTTTTGTAGGGAACACAATTTAATCCCCAGTACCCATCCATACAATACATCACGCTGTCCCCTTTATCCTCTACAGAAAGTTATGCTCACTCAGCCACATGGGGGTCACCGGTTAGAACATCTACCAGTTAGGACACATGTATGAGTCTGAGACTCAGGCAGGTTGGTCATCTGTCCTCTGCTCCATGGCTCCCAACTCAGGATCAGTCCAGCTTCTTTCAACACCAGGATGATGGGTGAACTCTGTGTGGATGGATCAGTACCTGGGTATCACCAGGAGTTGATAAGCAACTGAAAACAAACAAAACAAAACATGGGCCTAACTATTGATTATCTCCACAAGTAAATGAGAGGTTTTGAAATATTGTGGTTAAGCAAAATGTGCCAGATTGGAAATGATTTCCCAGTCCTGATTATCACTCCACTAAACCATACATGCTAAATAAGTAAGCATATCACAAAATGTAGCCCGGCAGGGACTTAGCAGTGAGAAGGAAAACTAACTGAAGAAAGGTTTGTGTCATAGTTTCCAGGCTGCTATATTAAATGCCATACAATGGGTTGGCTTAACAACAGGACTTTGTTGGCTCATGGTTCCAGAAGCTAGAAAGCTTGCTTCCTCCAGGGCTTGGTAGCATTCTGGTGGCTGGCACTCCCAGCAGTTCCTTGGCTTTTCCGTCACGTGGCGATGGCCTCTCCTTTCTCTTCCAGGTTCCCACTGACTTCCAGCTTCCTGTTCCTCCCTGTGGCACTCTATGAGGTTCCAGTACTAAGATTAAGACCCACCCGGATTCCATTGGCCACACCTTAACTAAAAATAATATCTTCAAAAGATCCTATTTTTAATGGGTTCATTCCAACAGGAATATGGGTTAAGATTAAGATCCTGTTTTGTTTTGTTTTGTTTTAAACTGGGGCACATAATTCAATCTGCCTCAGTTAGCATTTCAGAAGAGAAAAGATGACAAGAAAGGAAACTGAGAAACAGCGACAGTTGGTACTTTTTGTGTTCATTGTCCCTTCTGATTATAATTTTCCTAATATTCATAACACTAAGGTTAGATTTAGAACTCCCTACCACAAGTACCTCTTGTTAGGTCTCCCAAAATTAATGTGCAGTATTTGATTGTATCACAATATTTAGAACACATTACATGCAAATTACAATAGTAAAATATCACTACTGAATGGAAATTCCTGCTATTTTACAGGTCCTTTATTTTTCACTTGTTCTTTCCTGTCTTCTCTAAATATTTTACCAGGAACATTCACTACTCTCATAATTAGAAAAAAAATCATTTAAACTGCCTGCTGATTAAGATGATGCCATTTTACATCTCCAAGGATTTGTAATATGAATATTCCATATTCTTTCTCCGACCCTTCTTTCACTCTTCAACCAGCCAGTTTTGGAAATAAGATGTTTTGCTTTGATGGTAGGTCAGGATCAAATTATAGTACTCCAGACCTTCACAAGTCTACGTATCTCAGATTAGGGAGTCCAGCTCACGCAACACATTCGAATGAACTTCTGCTAGATGAAGCACTCGTTATGTGAATAAGGCTGTTTAAGTGTATTTAAACAGCTAGGACTCCAAGGGGTTAACTGACACTGCTGCTTAGTTATGGTTTTTATATATTTTTAAATCTATATCCATGAAACTGATCCTTTTACTACTATGCTGGTTCATTTTCATGCTCTCTTTAAAAGATGACAGCTAATTGAGAGCAAAAGATTTTTCTTAAAAAAGCAAATGCAGAACAAATGTAGCACATCTCTTGCTAAGACTGAACTGCTTCAATCATGGCTCAATCCAATAGTTTCCACCCCTAGGCCAGGGTTTTCAGTCTCTTATTTTGGAGTTAAACCCAGCTGGGGCTTGAAACTGGCTCCAGACGTTCAGTAGCATTACCAGATGGTAGAATCCTCTAGGAAGTTATTCTACTGTGGGTTTTTAATTCCCTAGCCAGGTCTTTTGAGCATAATATGCTTTCTTACTCAAGTCACCAACACTCAGCCTCCTCATTCTCTAACCAGTCTCTCCTTATCTTTACTCAAGGAAGAAAGAGGGTGACAGAGAGAGCGTGATATTACGGTCTTTATATTCTGTGTATGCCTATAGAAGCCAGTATTCTTTTTCTTCCCATTCATAAGGCTTTCCCCCCATCTCAGTGACTTTTTCCTGCTTTTTTTTTTTCTTTCCTTTTTTTTTTTTTTTT
>JAQZBX010009054.1:24631-39768 GCA_029593785.1 Cabassous unicinctus | reverse complement strand
AATAACAAAAGATTATGTTAATACAAATATTGAACTAAAAATTTGAATAGAGATGACAAAATTGCATGCCGTTGTGAAGGTCCTGATAGAACAACCTTAGAGTGCCTTTAGATACAAAACGGAAGATATTATCATGTAAAAAGAGAAGAAAACCATATAATAAGAGAACCAAAGAAATTCAAAATCTGACAAGGAATCAATGGATGAGTGGAATTAACTACAGCATGAGAGGAGGGCTGCAGATTCAAAGTGGAAATAAAAATGATTAATGCATTCTAAATCAATGTCAAATGCTATGAACTGACTTAATAATTTATGAAGTTGCTGTTATAACAACTACAAGGGATCAGTGTCAAAGGTGAGAAGAAAATGCAATATGCTAGCCAAAAATCTTTTGAATGATATAGGACTTTAGTCTTTTGAGATAGAATATTTGACTTTCTTGAGATGGCATAATTGTTTCCTAAATGAGTATTTTTAACACCAAGGAGATTAGAATTAAATGCAGAAAAAAACAGAATTAATGCACTTATAAAATATTTATGATGTAAGAAAGAATTTGGTAGATTAGATGTTAGATTTTCCACCCCTCACTCATAATTTTAAAATGGAGAAGCTTTTGTAATTTTACTTTTGCTGTGCACATTTTAAAGGATGTAAAGAATTATTTGTTAAATAAAAAATATAGGAGATACCCATATGCCCCAGTGCCATCCTCTCCCCCTCCCACATAAACAACATCTTTCATTAGTGCAGTACTTTTGTTACAGTTGATGGACACATATTGAAGCATTGCTACTAATATTTATGTAATCTAAAGTTTCTTTAAAAACAAAAAAAATTAAAAAAGAATGATTTGTGTTTCATTAATGATTGAAAAATTGAAAACTTTAAGTGGAATTACCAATACTCCATTCTTTGAATATGCATTGCATTTCCAAATTCTAGAGCTTTGCCTGGTATCTCTATTACCTAACTCATTCCCATGGAACATCACACACTATCTTTAACATTTTCTTATAGATACTGGTCATATTCTACCTAATTGTACAAGACTTTTACCTGATTCTTTTAGTCAGGTTTTTGCTTTGCCTTCTCTAGTAGGGCTAAACAGAATGTCAGGCATATTGAGCTGTATAATCACTATTAGTTGAACAAGTGAATATCATTTTTATATTATTCTACTCATTACTTTTTCAGTTTTATATAGAAATAATGTTTTTAACAATTAGAAAATACAAAGGGATAGATTAAGTTATTTGTGTACATGTGAATAATTAAATATTATGAATATATGTAAATAATTGATTTGAATTCTAGAAAAAAATCAAGGAAGAGTCTGTAATACAAGTAGAATATCAAGAATATCCTATACATGGATGCCAGCTCCCCAAACCAGGTGTTCAATGTACACCAACTGGTGGTTTACATAATTTCTGTGAAGATTATGTGAAATAATATATGTTAATAAAAAAAACAAGAAAGATAATTTTTCCTTGAGAAACTATGGAGGAGTAAGGATTAATTTATCCAAGATTGATTCCTTATAGTCTGCCTTCTTGCAAAACTGTGTGGAAATCAGCTGCAGATCAATACTAAGGCAATAATCCCTGGTTAAATGCTGAAGTGATGAGTCAGATCACAGGTTCTGATATAATAAAATTTCAGCCTTATCCATTGGAATGCTGATTAGGCCACTGCCCAAAGTCATATATTTGCAATAATAAGGCTTGGATCACAAGTTCTTCCTCTTGATCTTGGTGACTATGGTACTTTCCAACTGATAAATGTTAAGGTACAAAATAATGCTATAGACAAGGATCTATCACATCATACTCCTATTATATCTAATCCCGCTGTCCACCAGGGAAAGACTTGTGCTTCACTAATCATAAAATATAAAAGCTTCACAGTCCAAGGATTAACATCCTTATCCCAAATAATGATGCCCAACTATGCCAAGTTGCTATAAGATTGTAAAATTGGGAAATGTGCAACTTCTATTTGATTCTATCTCTGTGAAATTTCTCCACATCCCCCCAAAAATTAGTCTTAATGTTACTAAATCATTCATCATTGTTTGATAAGGTGCTTTCATAAGGAGATTATCTGGGCATCTACAATGCCCTTCCAGAAGCAAGTCAAGGAACTAGAGACTCCCCCCCAACCCCCCACCCAGGGCAAGGAAAAGACCTTTCAAATAGTGGGATGGTGGATTATCAAATGTTAATAGGGACTAGCCATATGAAGTCCAATGATCCTGAATGCTAGATTCCCAATGGAAACTATACCTACGAGATAAGATCACTTGGAATTGTTTCATTGCTTTAATAATGGCTTTGGGTGAATTGCTTAAGGGGAGACCTCTGAGGGAAAGAATCATCATCACTGATGATAATTTGCTATGTGAAGCAAACTCTTTGCAAAAACATTTAGCTTCATGTTGAATGTCAATAATACCCTGAAAATGACATTACATCATTTCTACAGTCATTTTATCAAATGCATCAAATCTAATTGTCCAAATGGATTTTAACTAGAGGCTTATCTTCTAACTCACTGGTTCAAAACATTTACTTTACCGAATGAGGATTATATGGAATACTGAATCTGTTTAGGGACTTTTAAGGCATTTGGAAGTCAGGTGACATTTACAAGAACATATTCAGGAACCTGGAGATTAACCCTGAATTAATGAAGGTTTCATAAAAATTAGCCATTTCTCCTCAGCTTTTTGAAAATGCAGAGGGGAAAAATGTGACCTCTGATGTTATGCCCTTATGAAAATTGTACTCTATTATCTTATCTAATGAGAACTGAACAAGTAGGTTACTTCCTTTACCTTCCTCATGCAACTGCGGAATATGACTGAGATGGCAAGGCTTTGTTAGAGAGAGCAGCCTGTTCTGTTTAAATGTATGTAAATGGGCAAGATTTCAAGTATTACCACACATTTACTTGTTGTTTACTATCCTAAATATACACAATTATGTCTTACAAGAGTGTCAAGGATTATATTAGCGACCCTATTTAATTGAAATAGTATGGATCACTGACAAGTGGGGTATAAAGCATGCAAGCCACCACTTTAGATGAGAAGGGTGTAATTAGAATTAAGTGTTAACTTGGACAAAACTAATCCCCTGACAGATGCATTCTTGTAAGCTTCTATGAAAATAAATATCAAAAGAAAAATCAGAGTTGAGTTTGGAGATTACATCATCTTATTTGGGACTGCAGCAAGGAATCATGAACAAATGTTCAATCTTCTAGGGATGGCAAATGAGTTTTTTAGCCATAAAAGGGAAGTTAGGTTAATGCATACTGATTGGACAGGGGTTTTTCCATCTTATAAGGGTGGTTTTAAGGACAATGAATGAGGGCTATTATCAATATTATGATTAAGATGGTAACAAGTGCCTCTTTCATGATATCTCAGAGCCATGCTCCCCATGAGCCTAGAAGCCAACCAAAAAGAGTATCAGACCAATCAGATTTGGGAAGTGTGTAAGCTGATTTGGCTGCTTCTCTAGCATGGTTTATTAAACCTGACTCTTGGTAAACTTGTTTTTGACTATCATTACAAATAGACACCTACTAGTGCACATGAACTTCCTTGGGAAGCCAGAATAGAGTTTAAGTATAGTGATTGTATAGATTCATTTTGAGAAAGTCCAATCATTCATCAGTTACTGAGCTGATGGTCTGCCTTGGGATGGAGATAGATTATTCCAACTCTAAAGATATATTTTCTAATGCAATCTATAATCTTACAGGGTATCTTATAGCACTGTAGAGCTTCACCAGTGCCAAGGCAAACAATACAAAGTACAGAATACCCAGAAGTTTCTCTTGGGTTAATGAGTTTTCCATGTTCTATTTAGAGCTCTCTCTAGTCTGGCAATAGTCACTTTATGAGTTTCCATAGACTTGGAAGATGTCATAAAAGCCCTCAGTTTTTAATTTTCCCTTTTGGAAGCTTATCATAAATAGCCATTTGGGCTGGCATTCAAAAATGAGGAAGAGTTCAAAATATTCACAGAAAAACAGAAATTAGGAGAGATTGTCAATAAAAAACCTGCCTGTCAAGAAATACTAAGGGGAATCCTGCAGCTTGAAAGGAAAAAACAGGAGAGAAAGAGAATTGGAGGAGAGTATAAGAACAACTGAAAAGATAAAAAGAGAAATAAAAGCAATATATGGCATACATAAACCTAAAGAAAATAAGGATAATGTAAATAATTCCTTGAGAGCAATAACAATGATTGTTAATGACTTAAACTCTCCAGTCAAGAGAAACAATTGCCAGAATTGATAAGAAAATATGACCCATCTATATGATATCTACAAGAAGCTCACCTTAGATGCAGGGAAGAAAGGAGGCTGAAAGTGAATGGGTGTAATACAATTTTATGTGTAAGCAATAACAAAAAAAGGGCTGGAGTAACTATACTAATATCAGAAAAAATAGACTTTAAATGCAAAACTATTGTAAGAGACAAAGAAGGACACTATATATAATAAAAGGTGTAAACTATAAAGAGGAAAGAGCAATGATAAACATTTGTGCACATAACCAGGGTGCCTCAAAATACATGGGGCAAAAATTGAAAAAAAATAAGTGGAGAAACAGATGCCTCTACAATTATATTGGAGGACTTTAATACACTATTATCAACATTAGACAGATCACCTCTCCAGAGACTCAATAAAGAAACAAAGACCTTGAATAGCATGTTAGAGGATTTGGACCTGATAGACATATACAGAACATTAAACCCAAATATCCCAATGGGATATACATTCTTCTCAAGTGCATATGCATCATTCTCTTATATAGAACACATACTAGGCCACAGAACAATTCTCAATGAATTCAGAAAGATTGAAATTATACAAAGTAATTACTCTGACCAAATGGAGTTAAGCTGGAAATCAGGAAGGGGCAGAAAACCAGATTGGGCATGAAGATATGGAATCTTAAAACAACACATTCTTAGACAATCAGTAGGTCATAGAGGAAATTGCAAAGGAAATCAGTAACTACCTTGAAATGAATGAAAATAACAACATAATGTATTAAAATGTATGGGATGGAGCAAAAGCTTTACTGAGAGGGAGATTCATGTTAAAAAAGAAGAAAAAGCTAAAATCAAAGACTTAACTGTACACCTGAAAGAATTAGGAAAAGAACAACAAACTAACCCGAAAGGAAGTAGAAAGAAGGAAATAATGAAGATTAAAGCAGAGCTATATGAAATTGAAAATAAGAAAGCACTAGAAAAAATAAACAAAACCAAAATCTTGTTCTTTGAGAAGATTACTAAAATTCACAAACCCTTAGCTAGACTAACAAAGAAAAAATGAGAGCAGATGCAAATACATAAAATAAGAAATGAGGAAAGGGTTATCACCACTGCCCCACAGAAATAAAGAGTATCAGAAGAGGATTCTTTGAAAAATTGTATGCTACCAAGATGATAATTTAGGGGAAATGGACAAATTCCTAGAAACACACAAGCAGCCTACAATGATGAAAGAAGAAATTAATGAACTCAACAGACAAATCACAAGTAATGAAATTGAACTAGTCTTCAAAAACCTCCCAATTAAGAAGAGCCCAGGACCAGATAGCTAAACAGGTGAATTCTACCTGTTCTGGAAAGAAGTAACAGAAATCTTGCCTAAGCTCTTCAAAAAAAATAGATGTTTTGGGAACACTGCCTAACTCATTCCATGATGCCAACATCAACTGTAATACCAAAGCCAAACAAATATACTACAAAAAGGAAAACTATAAACAAATGTCTCTCATGAACCTTGATCCTAAAATCCTCAGCAAAATACTTGCTAATCGTATTCAACAACACATCACATGAATTATGCTCCATGACCAAATGGGTTTCATCCCTGATATGCAGGGATAGTTTAACATAAGAAAATCAATGTAATACACCACATAAACTCATCAAAAGAAAAAAAAATTGGTTGATAATTTCTATAGATGCAGAAAAGTATTCAACAAAATACAGCACCCTTTCCTGATAAAAACACTTCAAAAGATTTGAATAGAAAGAAACTTCCTCAACTTGATAAAATGTATATAAGAAAAATACACAGCTAAAATCATATTCAATTTTGAAATCCTGAAAGCTATTCCTCTAAGATCTGAAACAAGACAAGGATGCCCACTGTCACCACTCTTATTTATCATTGGGGTAAAAATACTTGCTCAAGCATTTAGGCAAGTAAAGGCTATAAAAAGCATCCACATTGGGAATGAAGAAGTAAAAATTTCACTATTTGCAAATGATATAATCTTATACAAAGAAAGCCCTGAGAAATCTACAACAAAGCTTCTAGAGCTTATAAATGAGGTCAGTAAAGTGGCAGGTTAGAAGATCAATGTGCAAAAATCAGCATCATTTCTGTGCACCAGTAATGAGAAATCTGGGGAGGAAATTAAGAAAAAAATCCCATTTACAAAAGCAACTAAGAGACTCAAATACATAATAAATTTCACTAAACATGTAACCGACTTGCAGGCAGAAAACTACACAACACTGTTAAAGGAAATCAAAGAAAACCCAAATAAATGGAAGAATATTTCCTGTCTGTGGATAAGAAGACTAAACATCATTAAGATGTCTATCCTATCCAAACTGATTTACAGATTTAACACAATCCCAATAAAAATTATGGCAGCAATTTTTACTGAATTGGAAAAGCTAACTATGGAATTTATTTGGAAGGGCAAGGTGCCCCAAATAGCCAAAGAAGTATTGAAAAAGAAAAATGAAATTGAGGAATCACACTACCTGACTTTAAAACCTACAAATCTACAGTGGTCAAAACAGCATGGCATTGGCACAAGGATAGACATACTGACCAATGGAACCGAATTGGGAGTTCTGATATATATCCTCACATTTACAGTCAAGTGATTTTTGACAAGGCCACCAAATGCACTCAACTTGCAGAGAATGGCCTCTTCAACAAATGGTTCTTGGAGAACTGGATATCCTTATCCAATAGATTAAGAGAGGAATACCAACTCACATTTTGTATGAAAATTAATTCAAGATGGATAAGATATCTAAATATAAGGGCCATAATGATCTTGGAAGAAAATGTAGAGAAGCATCTACAAAATCTTGTAATAGTAAATGGATTCATGAACTTTACACACAAAGCATGAGCCACTAAAGAAAAAATAAATGGGAACTCCTCAAAATTAAAAACTTTTCACCTTGGAGGTGTATGTCAAGATAGTGAAAAGGCAGCCTAATGAATGGGAGAAAATATTTGGAAACTATATATCTGATAAGGACCTAATACCCAGCAAATATAAAGAAACCCTACACCTGGAAAATAAAAATATAAACAATCCATTTTAAAAATGGGCAAGTGATTTGAATTGATAGTTCTCCAAAGAAGAAATACAAATGGCTGAAAAGAACATGAAAAGATGCTCAACATCAATAGCTGGTAAGGAAATGCAAATCAAAACTACATTGAGATATCAACTTACACCCATTAGACTGGTGGCTGTTAGAAAAACAGAGAACTACAAGTGTTGGAGAGGATGTGGAGGAATGGGAACTCTTGTCCACTGCTGGAGGTACTGCAGAATGGTGCAACCATTCTGATGGTTCCTCAGGAAGCTAACTACAGAACTGCCATATGATTCAGCAATCCAACTATTGGGTATATACTCATAAAGATTGAAAGCAGGGACACGAACAGATATATGCACACCAATGTTCATAGTGGCATTATTCACTATTATCCCAAATTGGAAACAACCCAAGTATCCATCAAGAGATGAATGGATACCATAAATATGATATATACATATCATGGGATATTACTCAGCTGTAAGACGGAATGCAGTATTAATGCATGGGATAATATGGATGAATCTTGAGGACCTTATGTTGAGTGAAGGAAGCCAGACACTGAAGGACAAATATTACATTACCTCATTGATATGAATTAAGCAAATTGAGCAGAATCACAGAGCTAGAGTCTGGAAGATAGGTTTACAGGAGACAGAAAGGGAGTAGAGAGCTGCAAGACAAAGCCCATATGGATAAAATCTTTGATAAGGTGGAAGGATGTAGTTGTGCAGTGGATGGGCATGATAGTGGTGCAATGATGATATTGGGTTGGGTGGTACTGACCTGTGAGGGTTGTAGGATGGGGGGGGGGGTTGTTGTACTGTCCATGAAACCGGGGAGAGGGTCGGGGATCAAGCAGATGAACTCTGGGGATTTGCGGGTATGTGGTTGAAACTGCAATGTTGGGAAATTTTTTGGCAAATATGGCAGGAGAGGTTTACTGGTTTAGGATGTTGGAGGTGGGGGGGTGGGGCATGCAGGACAGTGTGCACCTGGGGCAGGCTTCCAGGGAGTATGTGAGTGCTCTTCCTGTCACAGTGCATTGTAACAGTGGGTGGAGATCCACACAATTAACAGGATACTCCTCCTGGGGAGTTCTGCTATATTCTCAGATAGAAGAGTGGGAATTTCTTGAGAGCATAGGCAGTGCCTAAAAGAGAAGGATAGGCCAGTATGTCAAGCGCTCAATGTTGTTGCAAGTAACTATAATTTATTTTCTTCAAGAAGTGAAGCTTGGTGGTTTTTGTGGATCCTGAAGGGAAAGGAAAGGAAGAATAGAATAGATGGAACATGGGACATTTTTCGGGGCACTGGAATTGTTCTACATGATCTTGCAATCATGGATACAACCCAGGTTAAATTTCATCAAAATTTGTAAAAGAGTATGGTCCAAAATGTAAATCATAATGTAAATCATTGACCATGATTAGTAGCAATGCTTCAATATTTGTAAATCAATTGTCACAAATGTATCATTCACATGTAAAAAGTTATTAAAAAGGGAAAGGAGAAAAGGGGGTAGATGATGAGGTCCCCTATATTCTGCACATAACTTTTCTGTAAACTGGAAGTTTCTTTGAAGATGAAATGAAAAAAATAAGACACTGGGGGAATAAATGGAAGAAAATGTCACTGCACATACAAGACAGCAGATCATACAGTAATGAAGGACATAATACCAAAATTAATTTTTAAAATTTTATTTTTAAATTATTCTTAATCTTTTCAAATTCTTTTTAATTTTTTGTATTTTCATTTTTAAAACTCTCATTATTTCATTTTCTTATTAATTTTATTAGGTTATTTTGTTGGCTTCATTTTTGAAGAAGCTTTGGATCACAGAATGGTTACAACTGTGGCAGGTGAGGATCATTGGTTTGGGGTGTCAGTGATGGGGGATGCATGGGAGGAGGTCCACCTGGGGCATACCTATAAGGCTTGAAACAGTTCAGGTATTCATGGGGCATTGTCATGGTGGGTGGAGATCCACACAATAATTGAAAGAATATCCAATTTCCATCCTCAGGAGTTCTGCTACATTCCCTAATGGGATAACAAGAATCCCCCCAGTACTGGGTCAGTGAATAATGAAGGAGGATGGACCATTGGTGAGCAATATTGATGACAATACTATTGATGACAATACTAATGAACTTTTTCTTTTCAAATAGAAACTTAGCCTAGTATTATAGGCTGCCTAAGAGTTACCTCCTGAGAGCCTCTTTGTTGCTTAAATGTGGCCTCTCTCTAAGCCAAACTCAGCATATAAATCCATTACCTCCCCCTCCCCACCCCAATGGGGAGCATGATGCCTGGGGATGAGCCTCTCTGGCTCCAAAGAATTACTACCATGCACCAACAAGCAATGCAACTGGAAAAAGACCTTGGCCAAATGGAGGAAATAGTAGACAATGAGTTTATATGTCTAAGAGACTTCAAAGTGAGTCAGGAAGTCATTCCAGAGGTTATCCTTATACATGTCTCATCAGGATCGCATTGACTGCCACAGTAACTATTTCCTCAAATAGCAGGGCGACTGAGGGCTCTGGAGACATCCAGTCACTATAGGCAGGGCTGACAGCTCAGGGGTGTGGCAACCAGCCAGTGGGCCCTACTTTGGAATTTTTGCTCTCCACTGTGATACAGTTGGATTCAGTCATGATTTCCCTACACATGGCTCTTCTGCCCCTTACATTTGAACCTATACTTATTACTAGAGTTGATAGGTATATGTCCAAGAATCTTAAGTCTTTGGGCTTTCCATGTGCCAGTTGGCCCTGAATCTCAACAAAGTTGCAACACCTATTCTCCAGTTCATTGGATTCACCCAGGACAACTAACGAAGAGATGATAATGGACAACGTCCATCCCAAGGAACAGAGAGTATCTGCAGCTGCAAGGAAGATAGTCACATCTATCTGCCCCTTGGGATCTAAGCCCCTTTTCAGTTAGAGTTCATCCCAGAATTCTCAGGATAGGGGAATGAATGGTAGGCTAGAATAAACTTACTGGTATTCTACTATAGACTTATTGTGATTCTAGCAATGGAAGAACTTTTACCATTGATGTGGAGGCAGTGGCCACTAGAGTTTCTGAGTGGATGGAGAGGGAAAACAGGTGTAATAAAGGGGAATTTTCAGGACTTGGGAATTGTCCATGGGGATGAGCCCCAGGGAGAGAGAGAGAGCTGGTCACCTGATAGTCTACAGCTGGCCTTGTGGAGAGAGGGAAATCACAAAGAGCCTCATGGTCTACAGCTGATCTTCTGGAGAAAACAGATGAGCTGATCCTGGAGAGAAATGAGTACTTGGTAGAGAGGAATCCAGGAAGCCAGAACCTTGGCAGAGGTTGGCAGCCATCTTGCTCCAACACATGGCAATAGACTTCGGTGAGGGAAGTAATTTACGCTTTATGGCCTAGGTACCTGTAAGCTTCTACCTCAAATAAATACCCATTATAAAAACCAACTGATTTCTGGTATTTTGCATCAGCACCCCTTTGGGTGACTAATACACCAATATATCCAACTTTTTATGGCTGTATATTGAAAGAAGGGTCTAAAGGGCTCTTGCTGCTTGTGTTATGTTGTGTGCTCCTTCTGAAAAGGAAGGTATTCCAGATCATCCCCTTCTTAGAAAATCACCACCCTCGTCCCAACCTGGAGGCACTCATAGACTACCTCGTATGGGAGTCTCAGCCCCTCCCCCTTACAACCCAGGGTTCAGTCCAGCAGTTCACACCCAAAACGGAGCCTCTTTCCATCCAGGGAAAAAGCCCACAGGACTTTGCCACTTGCAAAAGGTAGCTAATGGGAATGCAAGAACAATTCAAGTTGATGTCCCTTTCTCTATGATGGATCTTTCTCAGTGTAAAAAACAAGTAGGCCAATACTGAGAAGACCCAGCCAATGTCACTGAAGAATTCCAGCATCTTACCCTGTCCTTTGAGTTAACCTGTGGTGACATGCACATAATTCTATCCACTTGCTGTAGCCCAGAAGAAATGCATTGCATTTGAACTATACCCCAAGTTTATGCCTATAAAGTGGCATCCCAAAAACCTAACCAATATACTGTTGGGGCAGTAACGATCCCATATACAAACCCAAACTGGAATTATCAATGAGGACAGGCAGACCTAAGGACAAGGGACCATATGATCATGAAGAAGTGTACCACTAAACCCATTAACTATAACAAACTTAGAAAAGTACCTTAAGAAGAGAAAGAAGACACAGACTTGTTTCAGGGTATATTAGTAGAACCATTAAAAACATACTTTGGCATATCCAAACTTCTGAAAAGACCAAATCATCTAGGGACAGACTTCATTAGTCAATCAGTCCCTGCCATTTGCAGAAAACTATGAAAACTCTCCCTGGGTGCCCAAACTTCTATGAAGACCCATTCTAGATATTGCCTTCTCTGTCTTCAAGAACTGTGACCAGACCAAGGAGGAGGAAAAGGTAAGGAGGTGCAAGCAAAGGTCTAGAGAACAGGCCCAAATTATAGCAGTAACTGTTAAAGGCACTCTTGCAGTCACCCAAACCAAGGCTCCAAGCCAAAGGGATCCTGCTTCAACTGTGGAGAGGCAGGTCATTGAAAGAGTGACTGCCATCAGATGCCTCACCAATGGGGCCCAATAGGGCCAAGCCCAAAGTGCAGGAAGCCTGGGCACTGGGCCTGGAAGTGCACTGGACCCCAAAAGGGTCACTGGGATATTCTGCAGGCCCTGTTCACTATGCCCAAAAAGATTGAAGAGGCCCCAGGGCCAAACATGGGTTCATGGAAAATACCACAAACCATCAATCAGGAGGAGCCTCAGGTGGCCCTTGACATGGCATGTAAGATTATTAATTTCCTAATTGACACAGAAGTCACACACTCAGTCTTGACTCACCATTCCAGATCTCCCTCTTCCCAAAAGTGTCCAGTGATGGGAAGGAATGGGAAATCCAAAACTAGATCTTTCATCAAACTACTCCCTTGTAAAATAGGTAATCTACCTTTAAGTAACCTGTTCCTAATTATCCCTGAGTGTCCTATTCTGCTTTTAGGCTGAGAGCTCCTTTGTTCTCTAAGGGCCACTATTCAGCTAATAGACCTAACCTTAATCTCCACAGTATCCACCATCTGTGCCACCGTCTGTGGCTCCAGACTCAAGCCTCCAGGCCCACTCAGGCACAGTTCCCCAGGAAATACATAGCCAAATAAATATCCTAGTGTAGGACATATGAACCCTAGAATGAGCCTTTCAGGTACCCCTAGTCTCCATTGCTTATAAAACTGACCAATCCTATCCCCACAAGAAGCAATATCCCCTCAAGGAAGAAGCTGTCAAAGTCCTTAGAAGCATGATTTAAAAATTTTTAGACAATGGCCTCTGTAGCAGTTTGATATTGTTTATGAATTCCAAAAATAGATATTGGATTATGTTTGTAAACTGGTCTGTACCGGGCCATGATTAAATTGATTAGGGATTTGATTGGGCCATGTCAGTAGGACGTTGAATCCCTGTCCCCTTGGTGGATGGGGACTCACAGAGAAAACTACATGGCAGAAAGAGAGTTGGAGTTTTGGATGCTGGAACCCTGGGAAGTAAACACACAGGAGAACATAGAGGAGCAGAGCAGCTGAGCCCGGAGAGAATTAAGCCCTAGGGATAGAGACAGAGCTGGTCACCTGAAAGTCTACAGCTGATCTTGTGGAGAGAGCAGAACAGCTGAGCCTGGAAAGAAACAAGCCCTGGGAAGAGAGGAACCCAGGAAGCCTGAATTCTTGTCAGACATTGGCAGATATCTTGCTCCAACACATGGCAACAGACTTTGGTGAGGAAAGTAACTTATGCTTTATGGCCTGGAAACTGTAAGCTTCTACCCCAAATAAACAAACTTTATAAAACCCAAAAGATTTCTGGTATTTTGCATCAGCACCCCTTTGGCTGACTAATACAGCCTCTTAGTACTGTGCCAGTCTCCTTGTAAAACTACTTCTCCCAGTGAAAAAGCTGAATAGCACATACCAATTATTCCATGACCTAAGAGCAGTCAATAAATTTGTAGTACCAATCCTTATACCATATTAAACCAGGTCTTCAAAACTGTGGCCTGGTTCACTGCCCTTGATTTAAAAGATGCCTTTTTCTGCATCCCACTCCACTCAGACTCTCAGTTTCTTTTCACCGTTAAGTGTCAGGAGTCCATGGTAAACCTCTGACCCAACTCACCTGGACTGTACTGCCATATAGATGCTGGGATAGCCCCCATATTTTTAGAAATGTCTTAGCTCAAGACGTAGCTGACCTTAACTTAGCTCAGAGTTCCCTTTTGCAACTACTCTGTAGTCCAACATAAGAAGTCTCAGATACCAAAACCATTCTAGTCCTCAACTTCTTAGCTGACAGGAGCTACCAAATATCAGCACCTAAAGCCCAAATTTCTAAACAAATATTCTCTTAGTTAGGTTCATCCTTACCCCTGGGGAACAGTCACTCTCTCCAGAGAGGATTCAAACCATCATCAGTATCCCTCAGCCACACCCGCCCCCCCAAAACCCACAATAATTAACAGCCTTCCTCAGTATGGCTGGGTAGTATAGAATGTGGATACCTAGATTTGGGGAACCATTATACCACACTACATCAAGGCCAGATAATCAGTCCTAGAAAAGGGGGAAGATCAGGAAACTGCCTTCATTGCCTTAAAATGAGCTTTAATTAGGTCCTCGGTGTTAGGAATTCCTAATTTAAACAAAGTCTTCATTTTGTATGTAACTGAGAAAAAAGGGCTAGCTCCAGGGGTGTTAGTCCTAAAACTGTGCCAAACTCCTCAGCCAGTGGCCTATTTTTCTAAGCCAGTAGATAACACAGCACAGGGGCAGCCATCTTGCTTAAGAGTAGTAGGAGCTACTACTATCTTAATAGAGCTAGTGATTAAGCTAACATGGGGCCACCCACCCCCCTGCCACAATCTTTACCCTGATAAAATAAGTATTAGAAGCTAAAGGCTATCTATCACTCATGGGTAACTGACTAAATATATATCAAGCCCAATTATTAGAAACTCTTGAAAGCAAGTGAAGAGTCTGCCAAACCCTCAAGCCAGCCACCTTGCTGCCACAGAGAACCTGAAATCAAAACCAGATGAATTTCTTCCATTGTTTGAATCACAATATATCTACAACAGAATACCAGTAAGTCCACTCTAGTACATAGCTCTACCCCCAATCCTGAAGAGTCTAGGATGGTGATGTCCACTCCACCTCCAACTGATAGGGGGCTTATATCTCATGGATAAGATAGATGGGATTATCCTGCCTGCAGCTGCAGACTCTCTCCATTCCCTGGGATGGCCCTTATCCATCATCATCTCCTCGCCAGGTGTCTTGCATGAATCCATTTCAGGGTGGGAAAGGGAAAAGCAGTTGTAACACAGGGGCTTTTTCAGGACTTGGGAATTATCCTGAGTGACATAATAATGACAGATATAGGTCATTTTACATCAGCATATAACATACAGAACTATATGGGAGAGAGTGTGGTCTACATTGTGATCTATGGTCCATGCTTAGTGGCAAAGCCCCAGGATGTGTATATCCATTGCAGGTGATGTGTGCCACACTAATGAAAGATATTTATGTGGGAGGTTGTGGGAGGCGGAGGAGGTGGGGAACATGGGAATCCCTGTAATTTTTGTGTAACATTTATGTAATCTAAGCATCTTTTAAAATATTTTTAAAA
>JAQZBX010009054.1:0-24531 GCA_029593785.1 Cabassous unicinctus | reverse complement strand
ACAAGAAAACAGATGAAACCCTTATACACTCATGACATCAGACTTCCACTCAAAATTATTCAAGCATGCCTGGCCTAAAGAATAAACCCCATAGAAGGTCCAGAGTTTGAGTGGTTTAGGGGTAGCTTTGTTAGAGAAGGAGTTAGAAAATCTGGATACACAGCATTCTCTCAATTTGAAACTATAGCATATCAAGCCATCCCCCCAGAGACTTTGGATTACAAGGCAGAGCTCATTGCCCTTACCCACAGCTTAATTCTAGCCACTGATTAAAAAGCTAACCTCTACAGACTCTTAATACGCCTTCCTTGTCCTTTGTGCCCACTCTGCTGTCTGGCGAGAAGGAGGTTTGCTCACTAACAGTAAGTCTCCTATCAAACATCAACAAGAAATTCTTAACTTACTAGAAGCTGTTCTGCTGCCTCGAGAAATTGCAGTCATGCACTGCCCATGACAGCAAATAACAAACACTGATATAGTCAAGGGAAATGCATGGGCTCATGCAGCAGCTAAAGATGCAGCTCAAACTGAGATCCCCCTTCTAACTGCCCCAGGCCCAGAATACACCCCCAATGAGCAAAACAAAGCAATTAATTTAGGATTCACCCAAGAGTCTATTAGGTGGTATACTAAAGAAAACCAAATCTACTTGTCTTGATTTGTGAAATGGAAAGTCCTCCATGGACTACACCAGGACACACACTTAGGGAAAAGATGCCATAACTTGCCTGGCCAAATGCTTATTTGAAGGGTAGGGCCTGACAAAGACAATCAAGGGAGTTACACAAAAATTGTTCTTTGTGTGCAGTCCAGTCAATGACCCCAGTAGTGGAAGGCTCAATAAGTCTTCCCCCAATTAAGGGTATCCTACTTAGGGGAAGAATGGCAAATGGACTTCACTTACATGCCATCATGCCAGGGTTACAAATACCTCCTACTGTTAATAGACACTTTTACTAGATGAGTAGAGGCCTTCCCCACCAGATGGAAAACAGCAAATTAGGTAACTAGTGTCCTACTAAATGAAATCATCCCCAGGTTAAGATTACCCAAATCTCTCCAAAGTGATCATGAACCAGCATTCATTGGCAAAATAATCAAAGCCTATCTGATGCTCTCAGAAGTGAATAGCACCTCCACAGTGCCTGGAGACCCCAATACTCAGGAAAGGTAGAAAGAACTAACAGAAACCTAAAACAAACTCTAGCCAATCTTTGCCAAAAAACAGCTTCACCTTGGATCACCAATCTGCCAGTTGCCTTGCTTAGACTATGTATAGCTCCAAAAGATCCCCTCTGGATCAGCCCCTTTAAAATGGTTTATGGGTGGCCCTTTCTTACCTCAGACCTAGTCTTAGATCAGGAAGCCAAGCTGGCAACAACATTATAATCCTAGTCCTGGGGATTCTTATAAGGTACAGCCCAGATTCATTACAAAATGGAGACCTATCATTTTGGGTACATTTGATTTCCTGCCAAAGCCAAGTCTACAAGTGTAAGGGGGATAGTTATTAGAGGAATTCTTGTTTTAGGACTAAGTGGGGGAATGAGCACAGCCCCAGCAGTGACTCAAATTGGTTTCTTTTGTTATAAGGTATGCTAGAAGGGCAAAGGAATCATGTAAAAGGTAAGACTGCATGGGGAATAATAGGGAAAAGAGGAGATAAAAGAAAACCATGGTGAATGTAACGTATTATTGGGAATGAAGTTTGGGCATTGCAAAGGGTATAGGATGAATAACAGAATGTTTAGATAAATGATGAAAAGGAAAAGGCAGGGAATAAGATACAGAAATCCAGGTAGGGTTTTGGGTCTAACCGACTTGTTTGGACATCTTGGGTTGAAGCTGTGTACATCAGATGCTGTCTACTTCTGGAATCCACATGTCAATTTTAGCTTGAGGTCCAAAATGAGAGTGATCTACCAACAGCTTGGAGTATTTTACAGTTGTGACATGTGGACCCATGGGTCAATTCTGTTATTTTACTGTTATAGATATGGTCAATAAGACTTGATAAGGTCTTTTCTAACTAGGTTGCAAAGCAGTTTTCCATTGATGTCTCTTCCAGTATACCAGGTTCTGGGTTGAAAATCATGAAAAGTCCATTGTAGAAGAATCTTGAGAAAGGTAGCCTGGATCTTTGAATGTTGAAACTGGGTATATGCCATTAGTCCCTTATAATAATTAGCAATTTCAAATTGTATTAAATTGGGTCTGGTATAACAGAAAAAAAGTAAGCCTCATGGGGTCTCTGCATTATGATTTCAAAGGGGGACAACTGATGTTTTCCTGAGGGAACAGATCTTATGACCATCAAAGCTAAGTGAAGACTCTTAGGCCAATATAAAGAGATTCAGATAATTTAGCTAGTTTAATTTTTAAGACACCATTTGTTCTTTATACCTTTCTGGATGATTGAAGATGGTAGGGAGAGTGAAGCTTTTGGATGATGTGTCAAATCTTGCAAAATTCCTAGATTAGAGTTCCAGTGAAAGGGTTGCCTCTATTCCTTGAGAAAATAGAAAAAATTCAAGATGGGGAAAACAAAGAAACTTTTTAGCTATTGTAAAGGCAACCAACTTATGAAAAGGAAAAGCCTCTATCCATACAGAAAATAGAAATACAATAACAAGGGCATCTACTATAGAAGAAGGTAGCTCTATAAAGACCTTTGAAGATTTTCAAAGGGGCCTGTCAATTGTGGTATTTGACCTTGTCTTACCTTCACAAACTTGCCAAGGTTATGTAATTAGTAAATAGAACATGATTCATATACTTTCCTTGTTTCTTGTTAAAAGTCTCCTTACCAAAGATATTTTTAGAGTTGACATGAGGGATTCTAGACTAGTGGGTGTGTTCATGTAAGGTCTTGAGTATGGGCTAATTTGGGGAGTCAGGTGCTACCAAGTGGCTGTCCTGGGACCAAGAGAAGCCATCACAGTGGAAGAAACATCAAGTTCTTAGTCAATTTTGTTTTTCAATCTCAGAAGCTTATTGTTTAATTGTACTCAAGGGTCCTTGAAAATCCTTCTTAATCTGGTCTACAGGTTTTAAAATCATAAGCTGTTGGCCTGATGTTGCTTGTGCTGCCCTTTTTTAGCATAGAGATCAAAGTATTTCCTTTATATTCCTCAGTGTATCTTCTTTAGTAAACTTCTGTTTTTATATTTGCTTTTCTCTTAGGTATTTTAGAGCCTCAAGGAGATCATTTATTAGGAGGCCAAATAAAAGGCAATTGAACTTGAGGCAAACCATGGAGTTCAGATATATGAGGAGTTTTCCTTGGAGATGCAGAGTATCAGGAGTCAAAGAGTAGCCACAAGAAATCTGTTGTAGGCACTTCATCTGGTCAGTCACCAGAGCCTGTAACCCCAGAGGGTCAAATTCTATATCTTGCTGGTGTCTCCAAACTTGTCAAAAGGCAAATCATAGTCAAATTTGTAAATTACAACATTTTATTCAGCATGCCAAACATTTTGCTGCAGAAAGGAAGCCTAAGCATGTGTAAAAACAGAAGTAGCTTCAATCTTCTAACATGGTAAATAATTTAGCTTCACTCCTTATGATTGGACAGGGGTTTATCTAACTTATAAGGGTGGAAGGGTTAGGACAGATGGACTTTATTTTGTATTGGGTCAAATGTAATGAACTAGGATCTTGATTGTTTATTTGGGTCAGGTGTTTGGTGGGTGTGATGGTTAGGTTCATGTGTCAACTTGGCTACGTGATGATGTCCAGTTGTTTGGATAAGCAAGCACTAACCAGATTGTTACTGAGAAGATAATCCATTGACTTAAATCATCAGAAAGTTGATTGCATTTATGGCTGATTACATCTACAATCAACTGAGAAGACTGCCTTCAACAAAAAGAGATATCTTATCAAAAAGGAGAAGTGATGATTCTAGCAGTAAAAGAAAAAATTTCCATCTCTACTTCAGCCAGCCAGCTTCTCTTGAGGAATTCATTGAAAACCTTCATTGGCTTTCACAGCTTGCAGCCTGCCACATGAAATTTGACCTGTATATATATAAGAGATATATACAGTCTCTTAAGGATTTCAAATTTCAAACTATATCAAAAGGAAATTCAATAAGAAGCTCAAAGAAGAAGCACAGTACAGATTTGTTTTTGTTTTTAGTTAGTTAATTTGTTTTGCTCTGAGGGGCCCCAAGACTTCATTTACATAATTTTTTGACTTGATAGAACTGAGTGTTTAAGAAAACCAATCATGACTGAATGATGTGATAGATTAAAGATGGCTGTAAATTCACTGAAGCTCCTCCTCGAGAGGCAGGTTCTTCTCCTCCGCTTGAATCGGTGTTAATCTGAGTGATTTGTTCTATCCACAGAAGTCAGTGAGAGTGACATTCTGATACTTCTACATCTAAGTCATAAGATGCTTGGTCTTGTGGAACACTTACCTTGGACTACCTTGAGGCTACCTTGTTGAAGAGAACATTTGAAGAGATAAAGGAGAAGACTGTATGAAAAAGAGATGCCCAGTAAAACTCTAACTTTTCCAGCCCCAGCTGCTCAAGTGATTCCAAATGAGACCCAGGACATGTTGGAGCAGTGAGAAGTCATCCTACCCAAGCCCTGAACAAATCATAGATTTAATTGTAAATTGCAAAATAAATAATTTTGATTGTTGTTAGCACTAAATTCTGTAACATAAAAATTGGTAACTGGAACAAAAGCTGATGTGGCAGTTTAGATCACAGGTTCTGGCACTTGGTACAGGTGTCACTGCAAGGCTTGGACACAAGCCATAACTCACTCAAGAGGTGAAGTGTTGCTCCTTGGTAGCAATGTCAGTATTCTATTCCCTTGCATAGTCTAGGGAGCATAGCTTGTTTTTACAGACTCCAGATAAAATGAGAGGAGAAGCTGGTATGCTCTCCAAACTGAAGAATTTTGAGGTGGCAGAAAAGGATTAGAATGCAGAGTTTGGTTACCACGTATGGCTACTGGGTACCATCAACTGACAACATTAAATGAGGAATTTTGTTTTCCTTATAATACACATTAAAAGGCATATAGCTTGCTTCTCAATAATTGTAGGTGATACGGCCAGATTATCTGCATAACACCAAAATGGGATGAACTAGGGAGGAATGCAACTATGGACTAAAGTAGACATTATTATTGTAGCAATGGAAGAACTTGTAACACTGATATAAAGTCAGTGGTCACCAAAGGATTTGAGGAGGAAGAAGGAAGAATAGGTGTAACATGGGACATTTTGGGGACATTGGAATTGTTCTGCATGACATGACATCACAGTGACAGATACACATGAAAGGATAAGGCTTTACGTTTGGAAAAATGGAGATTTTCCTCCAAAGATACTGCCAATTCTTGTAATTTTACCATGTCTCATCAACTGAGCTTCATTCATCCCCTTTCAAATTGTAAGGAACAAATATCATTTCCTTATGCATACAACTTCTAAAGAGTTGCTTATTACCTCCTTTAAAGAAAGATACAAAACAACCAAAAAATACACCACAGAAAATGCAATATGTGTGTGTGTGTGTGTGTGTTTGTGTGTGTGTGTGTGTGTGTTAACTTTCTATTTGTTTTCTAAGAAGGGAGAATAAAGTGTTCCTGGTTCTTCCACCAGCCAAGCCAAATCACATCTTCTAATACCATCTATCTTGGATGAGATTTGTATCAGTTCCCACTATCTATTCACAGACTTAAAGGAACATTACAGCATTTAGTTATATGAGGGATGCTAAGGTATAAGCTCAGTACTATCGAGATGAGTCCCAAGCACCATAATTGTTCTCAATCATCTCAAAAACTGGAAGGAAATATGAATTGAATGATAAAATGTAAGAGTAATAGTTTATGGTTCAGGTAACCTGAGTTTGATTCTTAGTTTTGCCATTTCACACCTGGGAAAGCTTGAGTTACTTATTTAATTTTTTTTAAAAATTTAAAATTTTAAAAAATAGCTCCTCATCTCATAAGATTCTTTTAAGGATTTAGTGATTCAACACATTAAGTACTCAGCTCCTTGTTGAATGGATTGTTCATATAATGAATGCTAGCTCTTGGTAGCAATTACAGCAATATTTACAGCAGTATTTCTTAATACTTTAAAATGCAGCTCTAGACTAACTTTTCTTTAGATATTGACACTGGCAGAGCCTATACCTTAAAATTCTTTGAGCAGACAGAATGGAGAATGGATAAATATGGCATGCCAACTTTATTGCAACAACCAGCCTCTATCCAATATATGGAGGGAAAATTGAAATTTATTTTGTAGCTACCAGGGGTGCTTTTCTAGAAAGCAGAAAATCAGTGTATATAGAAAAAAAATTCTCTTTCTTCAATCAAAATAGCAATGTGTGTGACAAATTAAGAGCTGGAAAATTATAGAATAAAGAGCTGGAAAAATTGCAGAGTGAGAGGAGGAGCCACAGTCATTTTTCTTTCTTGCTTTTTTCCCTTTTTCCTTTAAGGAAACTGTAATTTACCCTCTGCCTCCCCCCTCCCCAAATTTAAACAATTTCTTAGTTGTAATATTTAAATATCTGATTGTAAAGGCAATTTTCCTCTCCACAAGTAATATATGCATTATTAAAATACAAGGATTATCCTTAACTCTAAAGTTAACATTATGTTTTATAAATAGGAATGTTGGCTGCAAAGAGAAAAAAAATACAAAGAAAAAAAAACAAAAAAAAAAAACAACTTTGTTCACTTGAAGACAATTAATTTGCTGAAAGGATATTGGAAAGCTCCTAGAATTGACAAGTAAGCTGGAAAACTAGTATATGTGGGATTCCCTGTAATTTCTGAGTAATATTGAGGTATTCTAAGCACCTTTAAAAAAATATATACATATATATATATATATAAAATAATATTTATGTAAACAAATGCACATATATGCATATGTATTTATATATAATTTTACAAATATTGGTAGGTATTGTGAAAAATTTGATTTTTACCCACAATAAAAAAAAATTGAAAAAAAAAAAAAGCTGGAAAACTAGGTTGAGAAAGCTGGCAGGAGCTACAGGAAACAAGACAGAGTGAAGATCTTCTCATAGAAAATCTGCTTCACATATAGCAAGTTCTCTGAGACACTTATTACTCCCTCTCAGTTTTTAAAAAATAAATCATCTGTATTCCTAAAGCTATATTTTTTACACATCAATTGCTTTATGTTTGAACATTCTAAACGTAATGTCATACAATTTGTCTTCATATATTTCTAGTGTTTTCCTTCATCTTCCATGTTAATGCATTATCCTGCATCCTTTAATTTCAGTATTTTATAGAATTCTAGTTCATGAATGTGCCACAATTACATTTTCTTTTACCTTTTATTGGGGCAAATGGCTGCTATGAACATGATTGTGCACATTAGTTGGTACGCATGTCCAAGAGTTTGTTTAGGGCCGTCCCTAGATGTGGAATTGATTGGATGTAGGGTATGCATATGTTCAGCTTTAAAATATAACAAACTGTTCTCTAAATTTTTTGTTACTGTTTAGATTCTCAACAGCATTGCAAAATACCTCAGGATCCATATCCTTGCTAAAACTTGTAATAATAAGACATTTAACATTTTTCTTTACCTAGTAGAATTGAAGGATGTTTATTTTATAAGGTAGAGATCTTTCTTGTTTTAAAAAATGTAGAAAGCATATTTTGCCACTATTATTATTAATGGAAAATATAGAAAAGGGAAATAGATATTAATATATACTTTAAAGGAAAATATACCCTATTCTTCTTCCATGACATCCTTATAATAAATTATATTTTTCATTGATATGTATGTCTATTTCTTGACACTCTATCTTGTTCTATCTATTAATGATAAATATTATTCATTGATCAAATTTCCTTCATGCAGTCGTCTTAATATACATTTCTTCAGGGATGGCATAGTTTTTAATTTCTGGGTTATTCCACATCCCCAATTATACAATCACCTTGTCACTTTCATTTAGAAAAATTTTGAAATTCTGTTTGGACTTATGTTGCATTTACAGATCAATTTTTTAAAAAATTACATCATGAAATTACTGAGTATTTCTCAACAACATGGTATCACTTTAATTATTTAGATTTTTCTTTAATATCTTGTGTTGATGCTTTTAGTTTTCCCCCACAAAAGATTTAGTATCTGTAGCAGTTTGATATTATTTATGAATTCCAAAAATAAATCTTGGGTTATGTTTGTAAACTGGTCTTTTCCTCTGGGCATAGTAGATTATATTTGATTCAGAAGTTTCACTTTTACTTGATTAAATTATGATTAACGATTTCATTGGGCCATGTTTGTAGAATATTCAGTTCCCACCCACCAAGGCTCATAGAGAAAATGCACCACAGAGGAGGGAGTTGGGAGTTTTGATACTGGTGCCTGGGAAGTAAACACATAGAGAAGCAGATACATGAGGAAGTAGAGAAGGCTCAATTGGACACAGCAGAGGCCCCAGGAAGAGAGATGAGCCATTTGCCTGATAGTCTACAGCTGGCCTTGTAGAGAGAACAGAGGAGCTGAGCCCGGAGGGAAACGAGCCCTGCGAAGAGAGGAACCCAGGAAGCCTGAATCCTTATAGATGTTGGCAGCCATCTTGCTCCAATACGTGGCAACAGACTTTGGTGAGGGAAGTAACTTATGCTTTATGGCCTGGTAACTGTGGGCTTCTATCCCAAATAAATACCCTTTAAAAAAGCCAACAGAATTCTGGTATTTTGCATCAGCTCCCCTTTGGCTGACTAATATATATTCATTATATAAATTTTCTTGTGGGAACTTATATATTAAAATTTTTATCCTTTAAAAATTACATTCTAAATATTTGTCTCAAGAGTAGAGAAATGTAACTAATTTTCATATATTGATCCCAGTTTCAGCAAACCAGACACACTCCTTTATTAATCCCCATAATTTTCAAAGTACTCTTTCACAAGAGTCTATTCCCATCCTTATGGTTTTCAAAGTTTCATTTGTTTCCCAGTGCTTGCTATAGCCTTCAATGAATTGTTACTTAGAATTGTTGACATTGGGCATGTCTTTGACATAATTGCAAAGTAAATGCAATAAACTTCCGTTTATCAGCTTTGAGATAATGATGAAAATCATCCTTAGGTATTCACTGAAATGTGTTTGAGTGTCTGAATGCAACTTAACTAGCTTGCCCTATACTATTAAAGTACTCACTTGATCATGGTGTATAATTCTTTTAATGTAATTTTGGATTCAGTTTGCAAGTATTTTCTTGAGAATTTTTGTATTTATATTCATTAGAGAAAGTGCTCTGCAGTTTTCTTTGTTTGTAGTGTCTTTAGATGGCTTTGGTATTTGAGTGATGTTAGCTTCACAGAATGAATCGGTGTCATTCCCTCCTTTTCAAATTTTTGGAAGAGCTTGAGCAAGATTGGCATTATATAATCTGTGAATGATTGGTAGAATTGATCTGCATAGCCATCTGATCCTGGGCTTTTCATTTTTCAAACATTTTTGATGACTGTTTTAATCTCTTTACTTGTGTTTGGTTTGTTGAGGTCTTCTATTTCTTCTAGGGTCAGTGTAGGTTGTTGGTGGGTGTATTAGTTAGCCAAATGGGTGCTGATGCAAAGTACCATCAATCTGTTGGCTTTTATAAAGGGTATTTATTTGGGGTAAAATCTTCCAGCTACAAGGCCCTAAGGACTCAAACTCAAGGTTACTTCTTTACCAAACTCTGTTGCCAATTGTTGAAGCAAGATGGCAGGCAATATCTGTGAGGGTTCATCCTTCCTCTTCTCTCTTAAGACTCTGTATGTCCATGGGTCCAGCATATTCCATCTCAGCAATAGGGCATAGGACTCCTCTCTCTTTCTAGGGCTCATTTTTTCCAGGCTAGGCTGATCTGTTTTCTTTATGAGGTCAGATATTAACTACCATACAAATGGCCCATCTTTCTTCCTGGGGCTTCTGCCATGTCTATGAAACTCTCTCTCTTCCTCTGTCAATCTTCCCTGTGTATCTACTTCTGTGTTTTCCTTGATTGTCTGTTTATATAGCCCACAAAGGGGGTGGGGATCAAACTGAGTTGCCCTAATGACATGGTCTAATCAAAGCCCTAACCTTAACATAATTTAATCAAAGACATCTCAGCTGAATCTAATACAATCAAAGGGTATCATGCCAGAGGAACAGACCAGTTTACAAACATAATTTCTCTTTTTGGAATTAAAAAATAATCTCAAGCTGCCATAGTCTATTTCTAGTAATTTGTCCATTTCATATACATTGTCTAGTTCATTGACATACAGTTGATCATAGTATCCTCATGATCTTTCTTATTTCTGTGGGATCAGTAATAATATTCCCCTTATATTTTTCTGTTCATTTATTTCCATCTTCTCTCTTCTTTTCTTTGTTAGTCTAGCTAAGGGTGTGTCAATTTTGTTGATCTTTTCAATGAAACAAATTTTGGTTTTCTTGATTCTCTCAATTGTTATTTTGTTCTCAATTCATTTATCCCTGCTCTGATCTTTATTTTTTTCCTTCAACTTGATTTGTTTGCTGTCCTTTTTCTAATGTGTTCAAGTATGTAGTTATGTCTTCAATTTTGGCTCTTCTTTTTAAATGTAAGAATTGAGGGCTATAAATCTCCCTCTCAGCCCTGCCTTTGCTGTATTCCATAGTTTTTGCTACTTTGTGTACTCATTTTATTTTTTCTTGACATATTACTGGTTTCTCTTGCAATTTCTTCTTTAACAAACTGATTATTTAAATGTGTTGTCTAATCTCCACATATTTGTGAATTTTCCATTTTTCTGTCAGTTTTTTATATCCAGCTTCATTCCATTATGATCAGAGAAAGTATTCTGTATCATTTCAATCTTTTAAAATTTATTGTGACCTGTTTTGTTTCCCAACATATGGTTTATCCTGGAGAAGGATTCATAAGCACTTGAAAAAAATGTGTATCTTGCTGCTTTGGGGTTTATTGCTCTATAAATCTGTTAGGTTTAGTTCATTTTTGAAATTATCCAAGCTCTCTGTTTCCTTATTTATCCTCTGTCCAGATGTTCTCTCCAGTACTGAGGGTGGTGTATTGAAGTCTGCAACTATTATTGTAAATATATATATTTTTCCTTTCAGTTTTGCTAGTGTGTGACTCGTGAATTTGAGGTACCCAGGTTAGGTGTGCATAAATATTTACTACAGTTATTTCTTCTTGGTGAAATTACCAAGTTTTCAATCATTATTTCCTCACATATTCTTACTGCCTTTTTTCCATTCCCTTGTCCTTCTGGGTCACTGATAACATAATGTAAATACATATTCTATTAGTTCTGTAACAAATGTCATAATTTCATTTCCTATTTAGGCTCCATGCTAGGTAGGCTGTTCAAATAAACGTACCATATAGATTAAACTAGACAGTGCAGCAAAGAGATTTAAAAACTTTCTCAACAAAAGTAATTTGTCCTTTTTGGTTTCCATTTATTAAAGTTTTAACATACCATTAATATTGTTTTTTTTTTTTTCCTTTCCATTTAGAATCACCTTAGTCTTTAACAAAGACTACCTTTTAATTGGAATCAGGTTCTTTCTTTAGCTTCTTTAATTGGTTGGTCTTTTAGATTAATACTACTTCTTTAGCATCTTTATTGCTGGCAAACTTTAGCTCTGAGTTTTAAGTGTCATAGTGACACTTAAATATCTAGGAAGCTATTAGGTTATACACAAAGAGTAAAACCATCTCACTATTTAGAAATAACAATTAAAGCTCAGGAATAAATGCGACTGTTGCAAGAGCTTACAACCTAGGCCTTAATTCCCTTGTGAGTATTTGAAATAAAGCTGTTTATACATACATTTGACAATTTATATTTGTGGTCATTAACCACAGACAATTGCAAAAGTTTCATTTCATTTTACTTTTCCACTTTTACCAGTATTATGTTAATCAACAGGTAGAAAATAACTTTTGGACTCACATGCTTCACTTTTAAATTCCCTTTTTGTTGATGATGAGAGGACCACATGTATTTTAGATATGTATCAGAGAAAAACAGCATAATTCATAAAGAAATTTGGTTGTTTTCATGAAATGTAACATTATTCTCAGAATAAATAGAACTGTAACTAATAACACTATTCTTATGCAGATCAGTAACAGGTTAAAACATTAAGTCTTTGAAATTTTATACACTCTAATTTCAAAAAAACATTTTTAAATTTTTAAAAATTTATTGAAGTATATCATTCATACATGATCATACATAAGCAATAAGTGTATAGTAAAAGGTGTGAACTTACAAAATAAAAATGTATAACATCTTGCACGGGAACCATACATCACCTCACCAACAACAACTTGCATTTTTATGAAACATTTGTTACAAAGTATGAAAGAGCATTGTCAAAATATTATTACTAACTGTACCCTGTATCTTACCTTTAATGTATTTTTCCCCTCAACTTACTCTATTATATTTTTAAATATATTTTTATTACAGAGGTTGTAAACTTACAAAACATTTATGTACATGTGCAGAATTCCTATACAACAGCCCTTCACCAACACATGACACTGTGGTGGAAGATTTGTTACAGATTATGAGATAATATAGACTATTACCACCAACCATGGTCCATAGCATACATATGGCACACTTTTTCCATAACCCCCCATTTTCAACACTGTACATCTTTGGCATTGATACAAGAATATTACGGTATTCCTGTTAACCACATTCCATAGGTCACACCAGTTGTATTTTTCCCATGCTTCTCCACATTCCCACTACCATGCAATAGTGGAAACACTTGCATCTTTACCAAAAACCACAACTCTCTTCCACGTCTGGGTGCGCTGTGTTATTCAGTCTCTAGATTATTCTCTAGCTTTCTTTCAATTGACATTTATATCCCTAGACTACACTTTTCAGTCTCAATCCCATTTATAAACCAACTGCTACTCAATATAATGTGTTAGCATCAACTCTATCCATCTCCACACTTTTACAGTAAAGTTAATTAAAACTTTTACATATATTAAGCATCAATAGTCCTTCTCCTCCTTCCTCTTATTTCTTAATAACTTATATTCTAGGCTTTAACACCATGCATTTTTTCTTTGTATTTAGTTCATATTAGTGAGACAATGCAATATTTGTCCTTTTGTGTCTAGCTTACTTCACTTAGCATAATGTCCATGTTATCATATGTGTCCCAATTTCATTTCTTTTTACTGCAGCATAGTATTCCATCATATGTATATATCACATTTTGTTTATCCATTCATTGGTTGATGGATATTTGGGTTGTTTCCATCTTTTGGCAATAGTGAAAAATGTCACTATGAACATAGGTGTGCAGATGTCTGTTCGTGTCACAGTTTTCAGTTCTTCTGGATATATTCCTAATAGAGGAATTGCTGGATAATATGGCAGTTCTATATTTAACTTTCTGAGGAACTGCTATACTGTCTTCCACAGAAGCTGCACAATTTTACAATCCCACCAAAAGTGAAGGAGTGTTCTTATTTTTCCACATCCTCTCCAGCACTTAATGTTTTCTGTCTTTTTAATAATGGCCATTCTATGTGGTGTCAGATAATATCTCATTGTCATTTTAATTTGCATTTTCCTAATAACTAGTGATTTGGAGCATAATTTCATGTCCTATTTGGCCATTTGTATTTCCTCTTTGGAGAAATGTCTATTTGAAACTTTTGCCCATTTTTTAATTGCATTACTTTCCCTTTTATTGTTAAGTTGTATGATCTCTTTATATAGAATGGAAACCAAACACTTATCAGAAATGTGGTTTCCAAATAGTTTCTCCCATTGACTGGGCTGCCTTTCCATTTTCTTTGTGAAGTTCTTTGAATAACAAAAGTGTTTTAAATTTGAAGAGGTCCCATTTATCCATGTTCTCTTTTCTTTTTTAAAAATTTTCTGACTTTATTTAGCATACAGATAGTTCAACATAGTAATAAATTAATATGTACAGTTGCCAAAAAATATTGGTCACTTTCCAAGGAAAATTCTCTGGAGGTGAACACTCAAGTGTATGTTGAACCATTTAAACCGCTGTCATTACAATTTTCAAATCCAATAGCATATTAACATCAAATTTTTGAAGAATAGAGTCTCTTCCTCTGTAATTCATGATTTAGGTCATTTGAGTTTATAAGGTTTCTTATGCCATTTCAGTTCCTGCAAGCTACCTAACCTGACATTATAGAACTGACAGTTCAGAAAACATCTGATCCAATCACCTAATTGTACAGATAAGGAATCCACTGGCATTGTCAAAGATTACAATCTACTAAGAGGCAGAGCATGGACTACAAGTATGTTCTTTGAATTCTCCAGAAATGTCTGCTGGGCTAATTAAGGCACATGCATCACACACAACTCTAGTCATATCTAAAATGACCCTGGTTTGCTTTCTGTTTAACATAGGATTGAATCCTGATGGTTCTTTTGTGGTTCACAAACAAATTTAGTGATTCAGCTCGTTTGAAAAAAATATTATTCCCACTATAGTAGGTTATCACAGATCATTGATTGTCAGTGCGGTTTTCTTTTCTCCTGGAATGTTCTGATGTTGACAGCTTTTCTTCTTGTCCTTCTGTGCTCATAATAGACCTATGTCAAGGGTGTCTGATCTTGTTTGAAATTCTACAACAGCAGAGGATGCTCACAGGGCATCAATATCTACAAATCCATCACCGTTTGAATTTGGGGCAGTTCAGTCCAGTCAGTTATCACATATCCTGCTCTCCATTTGGAAAGTCACTGGTTCTGATACCAGCTTTCACAAAGTAGTTGTGGATTACTTCAAGGGTGTCAACGTCCTATATTGCAATGAGATTTCTTAGTACATGAAGAATATGCCATATGATACTCCATGAAATACCATGGTGATTTATTTTGTCTTAGCCTAAAAGCCATGCTGCAGGCCAGCAAAAGGCTACACACTTGTTTTAATTTAAACTCCAAATGAGTATGTGTACCACATTTATCAATCAGTAATAGAATGTTCAAATTCTAGGAAGCCATTTTTCTCTTTAATTGCAGGAGCCATTTCCCAAACAACCTGCCAGACATCAGTTCATTTTTTTCAACTTCATATATACACAGGAAAGTTGCATGTATAAAGGGGAATTTTGAATTTCAATTTAAGTGATTCTAATTTTGTGCTATTTCTCAACACCATTGTAAAGGAAGACTAATGCTTATCTTCACATATTTATTTTTATTTGGGGCAACATTTCTCTGTAACAGGGCATGTCTGTTTTGGCTGCAGGTTATGGCACATTAGATGTGCCCCCATGGGCAAATCCTGTAGAGGCTTCAATTTTTAGAAGTAATGATATAATATGGTAATCAAGCTGAAAGTATCACCTCCAGCCATAAAGACTGGACATTAACTCCACCTGCAGTTCAATTTCATAGCCTTTTCTAAAAAGAAACAAACAAAACCCAGATATAGAAATGCTATTTGCTATGATCTGGCAAAATCATTCAAGCATCTGATATACTAAGTTGACATGTTTGGCTCCTCTCATTCTGTTATTAATTTTGCTTTCCTTGGCTATTTGTCTTTTTATCTTGTCCTGATTTTCAAGAAACAAACAGAATATTGAAAAGGAACTCTATATTCTTTGACCATGAAATGGTTTTTACTTTTCTTTCTTACTTACTAACTTTTTAGCTCTGGAGATATTATGACCTTACTGTATTTTCTCTTTAATTCCACAGTCAGCAGTCGATGCATGAAGCATGAGAGAAGAAGCCTGTTTAACAGAACACAAACAGTCTAACAAAGAGAAGACTGGTCTGGTGCGGGAATTGGAAATGCAGTACTGACAAGGCAACTGATTTCCTAAAGATTAGAATAGCAAAGTTGATGTCAAATTTCAAAGGAAGGGCTAATTTTAATAATCATAATAACCAAGTAAAAATACAATCCCTTTTTTTGTCAAGGAATACTAATCCTTTTGAGGTAGATGATTCTGTTATCAAATTCTGAATTAATTAAGTTTTAAGATACAAAAATGATACAGATGAAGGGGAAAGTACTGATTTGAAATTATCTTTTTAAAAAAATTGGATGGGAAATTAAGAACACTTGCAATTTAAAGTTTTTTTCCTGAAATCCTGGTATGTCATGCTGTGCACTGCTCCTTTAATTGAAGGTGAACATGACAGTTGATAGAAAGAATCCACACTCTGTAACAGAATGGCAAATGACAAAAAGGTTGCCCTCGTGAGTAGGTCTGTGACTTTGCATTTGATTTTTCCATCTCAGCTCATTCCCAACTGGTTGAGTTTAGATTCTTAAGGCCTTCTTCAGCATTTAATCAATTCTTTGTTGGTGTGAGGTGTTGGGATTGTTTCTTCACACATAAACTGATCTTTGTCATAAATCACTTTTATAATGAGACAGCAGGTAGGACATGTTGCCCCGCCTTCCCCATTCTCCAAATCTTCCTTGGTGATGGAGGACTTATCCTCATATGGGCAGGGGTAGAAATACATCTCTGAGTCCTTGTCATATTGGAAGTCTTCAATCTACACCTCATTGTGAAACACCGCCATTGTCACTGGGGTCAGCCACAGGGCTGGTGCCCAGGCCAACTGACACTTCCTCCATTGGTCTAACCTCCATGTTTTCTTTCATTGCTCGTGCTTTTGCTGTAAAGCTTAAGATTGCACCACCTAACCCCAGGTCTTGAAGATGTTTTCCTATATTTTCTTCTAGAAGCTTTATGGTTCTTGCTTTTATATTTAGGTCATTGATCCATTTTATACATTTTGTATAAAGCATGACATAGGGGTCTCTTTCTTTTCTTGACTGTGGATATCCAGTTTTCCCAGAACCATTTGAATAAATAGCTCTGTCCCAGCTAGGTAGGTTTGACAAGTTTGTCAAAAATCAATTGACCATAGATGTGAGGGGTCTGTTTCTAAATCATCAATTTGGTTCCATTGATCTATGTGTTTATCTTTATGCCAATACCATGCTGTTTTCACCACTGTAGCTAGGTAATATGTTTTAAAATCCAGAAGTGATAGCCCTCCAACTTTGCTTTGGCTTTAAAATATGTTTCTGGATATTTGGAGCCTCTTATCTTTCCATATAAATGTCATAATTGTGTTATCCATTTATTTAAAAAATGCTGGTGGAATTTTTATTGGGACTGCATTGAATCTGTATATCAGTTTGGGTAGAATTGACATCTTAATGATATTTAGTCTTCCAAGCCATGAGAAAGCAATGTTCTTCCAACTATTTAGGTCTCTTTTAAATTTCTTTTAACAATTCATTGTGGTTTTCTGGTTACAAGTGCTTTACACCCTTGGTTAAGTTTATTCCTAAATATTTGATTCTTTCAGTTGCTATAGTAAATGGAATTTTTTTCCTACCTTCCTCTTCACATTGTGCATTACAATTGTGTAGAAACACCACTGACTTTTGCATATAGATCTCGTATCCTGACATTCTATTGAAATTGTTTATTAGCTCTATCAGCTTTGTTGGAGATTTTTTGGGACTTTCTAGATATAGAATCATATCATCTGTGAAAAGCAAAAGTTTTACTTCTTCCTTTCTGATTTAGATGCCTTTTTTTTCTTTTTATTGCCTGATTGCTCTAGCTAGAACCTCTAGCACTATATTGAACAATGATGGCGACAGCGCCCTTCTTGTCTTGTGCCTGATCAACAGGAAAGCTTTCAGTCTTTCAACATTGAGTACAATGTTAGCTGTGGGTTTTCATATATGGCCTTTATCATATTGAGAAAGTTTCCTTCAATGCTTATATTTTGGAGTATTTTTATCAAGAAAAGATGTTATATTTTGTCAAATGCCTTTTCTGTGTCAATTGATAGGATTATATGATTTTTCTTCTTTGATTTATTAATGTGGTGTATTATGCTGATTGATTTTCTTGTGTTGAACCACCCTTGTGTTCCTGGTATAAAACCCACTTGAGATGATGAATAGTTCTTTTAATGTGTTGTTAGATTCAATTAGCAAAATTTTTGTTGAAGATTTTTGCATCTATATTCATTAGAGAAATGGGTCTGTAATTTTCTTTCTTCATAATATCTTTATCAGGCTTTGGTATTAGGGTGATATTGGCTGAATAGAATGAGTTTCGATGTGTTCCTTTGTGTTCAATTTTTTGGAAGAGCTTGAGGAAGAGCAGTATTAAGTCTTCTTTGAATGCTTCATAGAACTCACCAGTGAAACCATCTGGTCATGGGATTATCATTTTGGGTAGTTGATTGATGACACTGTTCTAATCTTTTTACTTGTGATTGCTTTCTTGAGGTCTTCTTTTTCTTTTAGCATCAGTGTAGGTTGCTTACAAGTTCCTATGAATTTTTCCATTTTGTCTACATTGTCCAGTTTGTTGGCATGCAGTTATTGATATTATCATCTTCTGATCTCTTTTATATCTGTGAGGTCAGTAGTAATGTCTCCATATTTCATTTTGTATTTCATTTATTTGAATCTTCTCTTTTTTTCTTTGTCAATTGAGCTAAGGGTTTGTCTATTTTCTTGATCTTCTTGAAGAACCAAGTTTTGATTGTGTTAATTCTATTTTTTACTCAATTTCACTTATTTCTGCCCTGATCTTTCTTATTTCATTCCTTCTACTTGCTTTGGGATTAGTTTGCTGTTCTTTTTCTAGTTACTCCATCTGTGTAGTTAGGTCAATGATTTTAACCCTTTCTTCTTTTTAAATGAACACACTGAATGCTAAAAGTTTCCATCTCAGCAACGCCTTCAACAACCCATAGGTTCTAATAAGTTGTGTTCTCATCTTCATTTGTCTCAACATATTGATTTCTCTTGAAATTCCTTTTTTGACCCAGGGATTATTTAAGAGTGTGTTGTTAATCTCCATATAGTTGTAATTTTTTCCTTTTTCTGCCTCTTGTTGATTCCTAACTTTATTCCATTATTGCTGATGTTCAAGAACTAGGTCCATGAAAATGGTGCCACAGATGAGAAAGAAACAAGAGATAGCTGCGTTCAGGGGACCCTCCATGCAAGGGGAGAAGGGCCCCGCTGCATAAAACATTGTGGTTTTTATTTAGCTGTAGAACAAAGAAAATACGTGTGCGCATGTGCAAAGGTAATAGATACATGATGGGTTGCACATTACTAAATTCAGCAAATCTTTAGGGTTAATGGCTCACTTCTCTTTACATTCCTGTATGTAGCAGACCTTGTTAATCATTATCTGACATATACCAGATACATTCCTTGAAGCACAGAATGCTTCTCCACCAGGCTTGTACCACATCTTATCTTAGTGTCTTGAGACTAGAGAGCCTGTCCCATACATACCAAGGTGGCCTGCTTTCTGTCACGAGTCATGGCCTCTAATTGAACTCCTTCATTTCCTCCTTTTTATTAATTAATTTTTTAAGTGAAGGTCATAGAAGCCATTATATAAGATGATACAAGGTGACCTCTTGTCATACTTGTCTTCTTTCATAGGCTGTCTATGTGACTGTGCCTCTCTCAAGTTGTCCTCTTCTGAGAATCTTAGTCATTGGCTACCAGTCAAGCTTTTAGGCTCTTACACAGAAGGCAATTTCATTTATATTTTATACTTCTTCAGGTTCCTTATGTGTATGCTTTTATGTAAATAATTAGTAGTAAAATCATGGGGTTATTACTATACTACTTTCTACCACAAATAATGTAAAATTAGTTTTTCATAGCTAAGTTTCTTAACATAAATGTATTTATCTGATTTAATTTTTCTTTTTTTCTATGAATATATGTGATTACTCTAACTTTGAAAATACAAACAATTAAAATGCATGAAACAATAATTCCTAATCCAATCCAAAGTGATATTTGAACTGTTTTTGTTTCCACCAGTGAAACAGATTGACAGTATTTAATTTTTCAAACAATTCATTCCAAAATTCTGCATCAGGGGTTTCATTCAATTCATTTTGAGACAAGATCAATGCTTTCTTTTGCAATTCTAAAATATCTAAAGAAATATTATGCTTATATCCAATCAAATGATTTTTTACTTCTTCCCAATCATGTTCACTCTTATTATAAGGCAAAAGGAGTAATACAAAAATTACTTTCATTCCAATCAAGTTTAAGAGCTCCTAACAAGTTTAAATTATAGATTTGATTACCAAAATGGATAATAGTTGTTTCAAGATCATTCATATGATTATTCATTTCCATATCAATGTGAGACTGCCTATGCCACATCTCACTAGCATTTTTATGCCAGTCGTTAACATATTGTTGAGTCTGGACAGCACTGATGCAGGGCTGTGCCAGCGATGGCTGTGGCAGTTATGATGCCAATCAGTCCCAAAATTCCCGCTATTAAAAATCCAGTCAGTCTTTTAGTTCTTTTAAAATAATGGTCAAAGAAATGCCACAGCACCTGGGATTCTGGAGACTGCTGCCAATGTCTGGTCATCTGAACTGGTAACCATAGTCCTTTTCTTCTTCTTGCTGTAAAAAGAGTTTGATTTTCCTGCAAATATGAATTCTTAAGACATGTAAATAAAGAGCAATTGGAGCAGCTAATGTTCTTTTCACCAAAAGTTACTTTTCCAATGATATAAACTATAGGATCTCGTACATCTACTGTAAAAAATTGAGTTGATTTTCTTTTTAAACTGCTAATATTAGTTTTCTTGCCTTGCCATTTGAAAATTGGGCCAGTTCCCAAATATAATTTCCACAAATAATTTTGAGTTTTGTTAAGTTTAGTGTCCCATGGTTGTGGGATAAATCTTCCTTGATTTATCCAATTTATTGAACTGTTAGTAAATGCTGTATTACCAAAATTCCAGAAATAAGGATTACTGTTATTAGTGGTTATGGTTGAATTGTTAATGAACCAATATATGGTTGTTTTTTTAACAGGATTTGGCATTCTTATAAGGACCCGATCCTTTACAATTCCATAAGAAACATTAACCAACACAACCTCTGTAAAACTATGACATACGTGCCATTTGTCATTAACTAATCTGTTTTGAGAGGGACATGTAAGATTTACCATATTTTCTGATTTTTATGGTAAAGAAGGGAAAGTGAGAATATAAATTTGAGTTTGATTTTTCACTGTTAAAACTACACTGTGATTTTGAGGTTGCATGCATGTAGAACCTTGTCCGATTCAAAGAGGGTGGTCTTTAAAAGGTAAAGTTAAATTTTCTATAAATTTCCCTTCTTCTTTTGGCTTTAAGGGTAGCTATAAGTCTGTAAGTCCTGGAAAATGGTGAGATTGATTAAGATAAATTGGGTAAGACTCATCGGCAGAGGGTAACAGCTCTAAAAGAGGTGGTTTGGTAATGTATGCCCAATTAGTGTAATTATGATATGGTATCTTACCATGACCTAATACTTTACCTATAATTAATCCAATGTGAAACCACCATGTCCATAGTTTAAGTTTTGGCAGCATCTTCAACTCTAGGCTTGATTCTTCTGGAGGAGATCCACTGCTGTTCTCCTGTTTCTGTAATGATAAGAGCAAAACCTCAGCCCCAAATCTTTACCTCTCCTTTTTCCTGTTTATTGGTTATTTCATTTTTCCAATATATCTGTTGTCCGCATTTTTCATTTTCATTCTTTTTATTAAGCTCCCGTTGTCTTTCTGCTGCTGTGGTATTAGAAATTTGTTGTCTATTAAGAAAATTTAAGGTAAGCATGCTTTAGATAGTTTGTCTTTAGCAGGTTCTCCTCCATCACCCCCTTTTTGTTTTTGCAACATTAATTTTAGTAAGTGATTGCTTTTTTCTACTATTGCTTGTCCTTGGGGGTTATATGGAATTCCTGTAACATGTTTAATGTTTCAGTCACTGTAAAATTTTTTGAAAGATTGGCAAAAATAGGCAGGCCCATTAGCAGTTTTTAGCTGTGCCGGCAGGTCCATTACAGCAAAACAATGTAATAAGTGAGAATGTACATGTGAGGCCTTTTCACCAGCATGAACAGTTGCCCGAATAAAATTAGAAAATATGTCCACTGTCACATGTACATATTGAAGGTGGCCAAAAGAGGACACATGTGTAACATCCATTTGCCAAATTTCATTAGGATGTTCTTCACGGGGATTTACTCCTAGAGAGAAATTGGGGGCATTTATGGGCCCACGAGTAGGACATTGTCTAACAATCTTTTTGCTTTCTTTTACTGTTAAGTGGGGATATTTATGACATAAGCCAGAAGCATTAGTATGTGTAAGTTTATGATAATCAGCAGCAGTTTGGGTATGAGCAATAAGCTTATCTACCAAATAATTTTGTGAAGCCATAGGGCCGGTAAGTTGAGAATGGGAATGAGTATGACTAATGTACATTGGATTAGATCATTCATGAACAGTCTTTTGTAATTGTAGGAAAAGAACTTCTAATTTAGAAATTGGAGTTACATGAGCTGTTTCTATATGAGAAACAATGTGACAGACATAAGCAGAATCAGACACAATATTTAAAGGCTCAGAAATATCAATTAGCAATGAACAACAGCCATTAGTTCCACCTTTTGGGCAGACTAATAAGGTGTTTTCCAAGATTTTGTAGTTGGGCCCAAATAGCCTGCATTTCCATTACTGCTGCCGTCAGTGTAGTAAGTAAGTGCAGCAGAGAATGGTTGTTGGTTGACAACCTTAGGAAGAATCATGAAGTATGTTTTTAAAACTGTAACAATTTTGAATTTGGGAAATGATTATCAAATGTTCCAATAAAATCTGCTAAGGCCAGTTGCTAAGAGTTACTGAACTGCCAGAGCTGAGAAACCTCCGGCTTTGTAAGGCCCAGTATGATTTTATCAGGATCTCTAGCCATAAGCTGTCTCAGTCAAATACAGCCTTTTGATATTATTGCTGTAATTTTTTCAGGATAAGTATGAAGATTTTTTGGATCTTTGTTGGGTAAGAATATCCATTCTATTATGCCCTCCTCTTGCCAAAGTATCCCAGTAGGGGAATGGCAAGATGGAAATATTAAAAGTGAAATGAAGATTCATATTTATCCTTGTTAGTTGGCTATTTTGTACTCTTTTTTCCAACCATTTTAACTCCTATTTTGCTTCTGGGCTCAAAATGCAAGGGCTATTTAAATCAGAGTCTCCTGTTAGTGTATTGAAAAGATTAGTTAAAGCATAAGTTGGAATTCCTAAAGTAGGCTGTACTCAATTAATATCATCCAATAATTTTTGAAAATCATTTAAAGCATATAAATTATCAGTTCAAAACTGGATCTTTTGCAGAGTTATAATATTTCCATTAATAATATGGCCCAAATATTGAAAAAGAGCCTGTTTTTGAATTTTTTCTTCAGCTATCTGTAACCCATGTTGAAGAAGAATTTCTTTAGCCAGCTGAAATAGTTGTTTCAGCTCAGAAGTTTGCTTGGTAGCAAAAAGAATATCATCCATATAATGAATAATCATAGCGATGGGAAATTGTTTTTGTAAAATTTGTAATGGAATATGAACAAAGGATTGACATAATGTAGGACTGTTCATCATTCCCTGAGGTAAAACTTTCCAATGATATCATTCAGGAGGAGCTGAGTGTTTAATAGAAGGAATAGTAAATGCAGATTTTAGTCTATCGTTTGGATTGAAAGGAATAGTAAAGAAACAATCTTTCAGATCAATAATAACAATATGCCAATTTTGTGGAATCATAGTTGGGGATGGCAAACCAGGCTTTAAAGATCTCATTGGTTGAATAGCTTTGTTAATGTCAAGTAAATCAGTCAACATGAGCCATTTGCCAGATTTCTTTTTAATTACAAAAACTGAAGAATTCCATGGACTAGTAGAGGGTTCAATATGCCCTGCCATTAACTGCTCATGTACTAATCCTTTCAGGGCTTCTAACTTTTCTTTTGGAAGGGGCCACTGTTCAACCCAGATAGGTTTGGTTGTTAGCCATTCTAAAGGTAATGCGAAGCCCTTTGCAACAGTAGCCCCTACTCTGAATTTGAATATCCTAGTCCATGGTAGTCTCCAATAAGTTGTGTCTCAGGTCAGGAAGGGGGAGCATTTTGCATTTGACTAATAAGATGTTTAGCTGTATCAGAAATATGAGGAATATTCAAATAAGCTCTCCATTGGTATAATAAATCTCTTCCCCATAAATTAAGTCCTACATCCACAACGTAAGTTTGCAGAGCAGCCTCTTGTCCCTCCAGACCTTCTACCTTAAATATCTGAGTACTTTGATAAACATCTGTCATTGTGCCAACACCAGTGAAAACAGTAGGCACCTTTTGTAAAGTCCAAGTTTGTGGCCAATATCATTTAGCAATTATAGAGACATCAGCCCACCAAGTTTTCATTGTAAAAATTCTGCCAAAGAACAGTTCGAGCTAACATATCCCAGTCCCAGAGTATCAGTCTGTCTGCTTGTGCCATTCCTTGCACCAATCCTTGAGTATAAGGAGAATTTTCACCATATTGAGTACATGCTTGTTTTAATTCTTTCATAGTTTTAAAAGGAATTGGAGCATGATTAAA
>JAQZBX010009053.1:0-46835 GCA_029593785.1 Cabassous unicinctus | reverse complement strand
AACTACAATGAGATATCATTTTACACCTATCAGAATGGCCACTATTAAAAAGACAGAGAACTACAAGTGTTGGAGAGGATGTGGAGAGATAGGAACACTTCTTCACTGTTGGTGGGAATGCAAAATGGTACAACCACTATGGAGGACTGTTTGGCAGTTCCTAAAGAAGTTGAATACAGACTTGCCACGTGACCCTGCACTACCACTACTGGGTATATACCCAGAAGAACTGAGAACAGTGACAAGAACAGACATCTGCACACCGATGTTCATAGCAACATTATTCACCATTGCCAAAAGTTGGAAGCAACCCAGGTGTCCATCAACAGATGAATGGATAAACAAACTGTGGTCTATTCACACGATGCAATATTATGCAGCTGTAAGAAGAAATGAAGTCATAAAGCATATGGCAACATGGATGAATCTGGAGGACATTATGTTGAGTGAAGCAAGCCAGACACAGAAGGACAAATACTGTATGAATGCGTTACTATGAACTAAATATATTGTGTAACATATTGTTTGATCCACACACACACAAAAAATTTATATGTATCCATTACATTTAATGGAGAAATGTATATATTTATTCATCTGTGTTTACTTTTTAGTTTTTAATTGTTTATATTTTCGATTATTAAATGTACAAATAAAGTTAAGAGGAAAAAAATAAAAAGCCAGTGACTGTTAGACAACGCAGTATGACATTTTACAAATGTAATTTTTATGCCATCCCTTAATAATACATTGCATGTACTCACATTATGTGAATATAAATTTTATCATTCTTTGTCAGAGTTTCCAATGTGAAAAAATTTTCTTGCATATTCTGTTTTCCACAAATTTATTATAATCATTTTTCTTTCTAATTTTTTTGATAGTCTGATATTCTTTCATTTAGCTTTAAATCCCTTTTTCCAAATTCTTTCTGTCTCTTCCATTCTGTGGAAGAGTGATTTTGGGTTTCCTGTCTGTAAATAGAGATGTTTAGTTTCCTTGGAGATGAACTTTGACGTGGCAGCCATCATGGGAGCTTCTAGTCCACAAACGTTATGACTCTATCACAAGCTGGAAGTATGCTTCATTTTACATAGAAGTGCCAACAGCCCCTAGTACTGTGCCTAATAAGACATGAATGCTGATTTTGTGTGATGACATAGTAAAGTGGTCTGATTCCATTCTGCTTGTCTGTACCTTGGGCTGCTAGAAAATGTGGTTTACTTGTCCACTGGGCTAACAACTTCTCAAGGCGAAATACGCAGGAAATTTCAGACTGTAATCCAATCTAATCTAAAATTATTTATGGCCATTAACTAATTTATTGTATTTTTCAAGTAACTCCAATGTGAGAAAAATATCAGAAAACTCTCTCTGTTCATTGTTAGGAGGATTTCCAACATGGTTCTTTCAGATGCGAGCTGGATCCCTTTAATGAAGTGTTGGACTGCCTACAGTTTTTCCTTGATAAACAGATTGACAACCAAAGATTTGGTAATACATCAACAATATAAGTAAACAGTGATTTCCAAACTCTTTTGTTTTAAAGACAATTTCGGGGGCAGAAGACCACACGAATCATCATCCTACACAAGAACAACTGCAAAAACAACTCTAAAAGGCCACTAGAATAAGATGGCTAGTACTGAATTTTACAGATTTTTGAGTTTTCACTTAGATGTAATAATAAACTGGGGCTAGACTCCCTCATTAGGGCTCATTAAGAAGCACATAAGCAGGCTCTGCTACCCTAATCACTGTGGGCACCATCTCAACCACCCCACCCCACCCCACCCCCAGTCCATATAAGCAGAAGACAATATGATCCAGGGGCTCATTGAAAAGGAATATGTCCTTAACCAGTGTTATGGGTCGAATTGTGCCCCTCAAAAGATATGTTGAAGTCCTAATCCTCAGTACCTTATAATGTGAACTTATTTAGAAATAGGGTTGTTATAGATGGAATTGGGCAAGTTAAAATGAGGTCATATTGGTGTAAGGTAGGCCCTTAATCCAATATCACTGGTGTTTTTATGAGAAGGGGAGAGTTGACACAGACAGACACAGAGAGATAAGAAGGCCATGTGATGACAGAGGCAGAGATGGAAGTAAACAGCAGGCCAAGGAATGCAGAGGATTACCAGCAACTGCCAGGAGCCAGGAGAAAGGCATGGATCAGAGTAATCCTTACAGACTTCAGAGGGAGCATGGCCCTTCTGACACTTGATTTTGGGCTTCTAGACTCCAGAACTGTGAGACAATAAATTTCTATTGTTTTAAGCCATTCAGTTTGTGGTATTGTCCCAGCAACCCTAAGAAACAAAGAAAACCAAACATCTGGATTGGTGGTGGAAAACAAGAATTAAGAACCACAAAGGTAAAACAAGCCTAAGGGCTGTTTTACAGGCAGCAGCCCTTGATGAAATAATTTATTCATCCTCCAGCCTTGCAGAAGAGAAAGAAGGGTTGGAAGTTCTTGGAACATCACAGGCCCTCAATAAATGGTAGCAGTTGGTATTGCTATTGTTATTTTTATTATTATGTAGCTATTAAGTAGAGCCCTGGAGAAACCCATTCTAGAAAATGAAAGAAGTTCATTGCCCAGGAAATTTCTAAAACTGGAGATGTCTGACATTGTTCTGCCCACTCATGGTTGTTATCTTGGTGGATCAAGAAAGGTCCCCTGAAAAAGTAAATTTGTATGGCATGTTAGAAAGAGAAAAAGACATGAGATAAATCTCTTGGGAAGAGTAAGCTAAGGTCTGAGCTGAGAAGAGTTCCATGAACCAGTTAAGCATGGCAGGAGAGGATTCATAAAGATTTAAGTGTGGAAAAAGGCATAGAAAGTATTTACATAGTCAAAACAAAGCAACTGAGGCCATATTGGTTTGCCAAAATCACTAGATGAAAAATGATCCACCCATTGTTTTGGACTAGACAGTACCAAATAACTGGTTTGACAGATTTATTTTTCCTGCTGCGTTGGCCAAAATTTTGGCATTGAAGTAGACACAACCTAAATCACAGGGCAGGGAGAAGTACCAGGAGGATCACTTTACAGACACTTTTATTGGCTCTAGTTAAAAATAATGGAGATAACTTGCATTTCTATAAGTCTTTAAAATTATTTTCATATAAGTGATCTCATTTGGTTGAGAGAGATCTTAAGTTTTTTAAAAATTCACTGTTATATAGCCTTGAGGAAAAAATGGTTACTGGGAAAAATATTTCATTTTGGCAGTATTGAGGGAAAGTCATGCAACCCCTAAGACTGGCTAATACTATCCTCTCTTCAGGGTTCTGGCTGATAAACTTTAATATCAGTTAAAATATTTTCTTTTCATCTGTTTATCCTTCTGCCATTTTAGTTACTTAAGCTCTCACAAACCGATTAGTATCCAATCAGCTAATCAGATAAAGAAAACTGGAAACTATTGACTGCCAGGTTTATCATTTACTATATGTGTGAATTTGGAAAAGCTGATTGCCCTGCACCTCAATTTTATTATCTCTAAATGATTCCAGTGATTCTCCATCTTTAGTTGCATCAGAATCATCTAGAAGGCTTGTAAAAACAGATATCTGGACCCCACCCCACAGAGTAAGGGGGAGAGGGACAGAATTTGCATTTCTAACAAGTCCCAGATGAGGCTGATGCACTTTGAGAGCTCTGGGAGTGGAATCAGTGAGTTAATTGTTGTAATGAAAGTGCTTATAAGGGAAGCTTGCACGTGACAAGTGTTCAGTAAATGTTAGTTGCTATCATCATTGTCATTGTCATAATTAAATAGGTGATAACGTAATGAGTCAATAGCAAGGCAGACCCCAAACTCTCACTGTTAAAATAATAACATTAACAGAAAATGGAGGTATCTGTCAGCATTCCTGAGCAATTTTCATGAAAAAAACTAAAGAAGGCATCAAAGCAGGCCTTTCTGTGGGCAGCTTAGACTGGCTTGCCTCTACCCCACTACCCCAAACAGTGCAAAGGAGACAGTGTACAGGGAGAGGATGTTCTGACTGCACTGATGAGCATTCCAACCCATGTGACACCTATAGCTTTTATCATAAGTCACATATTGGTTCACTTCTGCATTAGTTACTTGTGAGCTTAGTTAGTGTTAGTCTATCCAAGGAAATAACCCATTCTGGATACACTGGAAAATCAAGACTTTGAGCTTACCCAAACCAGGGAACAGATCATATAATTTACCAAATTACAAACTCTTGGCATATAACAGTTTTCTTTTTGGCCATGCAGCCATCCTTCCATGAATCAGAATGCACCCTCATTGTTGTCTACACTTAACTTACAGTCCTCTAGCTCTGAACAACTCCTTTAAGCAACCATAGCACGTCTAAAGCAGTGATGCCAACTATAACTCAAAATTGTTGTGTTCTCCTTGTGACCTAGGCTAAAGCATGCTAAAGCACTTTACACATGTCATCTGACATAATCTCCACAGCAATTTTCTAAGGTGGTATATTAGTCAGCCAAAGGGGTGCTAATGTGAAGTACCAAAAATGGGTTGGTCTTTATAAAGGGTATTTATTTGGGGTAGAAGTCCACAGATACCAGGCCATAAAGCGTTAAGTTTCTTCTCTCACCACAGTCCATTGCCACATGTTAGAGCAAGACAGCTGCCGACGTTTGCCAGGGTTCAGGCTTCTTGGGTTCCTCTCTTCCCGGGGCTGCGTTTCTCTCCGGGCTTAGCTCCTGTTTCCTCCACAAGGTCAGCTGTAGACGATCAGGCGAACAGCTCGCTTCTCTTCTCCTGGGGCCTTCTTTCCAACATCAAAACTGCTTCTCAAAAACTGCTTCAACTCTGTTCTTGCCATGCCTTTTATATTTGATTCCCCACCCACCAAGGGTGTCAATGCCCTACTGACATGGCCCAGTCAATGCCCCAATCATAACTTAATCATGCCCAGATTAACAGATCAGTTTACAAGTATGATCCAATTATATTTTTGGAATTCATAATTACATTAAATTGGCCAACAGCTACAGGTGGGTAGTATCATTATTGTATCATTGAGTTTCTGATTCAGTAGGTTGGGTGAGGGCAGCCTGAGAATATCATTTCTAAACTTCCAGGTGTGACAGTTTGAAGTTCTTTTGTGAATTCCAGAAAATCATGTTCTTGGAATTAATCCATTCCTGTGGGTGTGGAGCCCTTTGATTGCATTAGATTAAGTTAAGGGGCCTTTTGATTATATCATTTTCCTTCCCTCCCTCCCTCCCTTCCTTCTTCTCCCCCCTTGCCGCTTGCGCTCGCTGCCTGCTGTCTGTGTCCATTCACTGTGCGTTCTTCTGTGTCTGCTTGTCTCCCTTCGTTGCATCACCTGTGGGCGTGGGTTGTCAGCTCTCCGTGGGCACAAGCCATCAGCTCTCCATGGGCGTGGGCCAGCTTGCCTTCACCAGGAGGCCCTGAGAATGGAACCCAGGGCCTCCCATATGGTAGACGGGAGCCCAGTTGATTGAGCTACATCTGCTTCCCGATCACTGTTAATTAGATTGCTTTAGGGCCAATGATTGGACTATGTCAGTGAGGCTTGACCCAGATTAGGTCTTTGTCCTCTTCCTGGAATCTTATATAAACTGAGAACTGAAAGCGGAAACACACAGAGAAAGGAAAGACAGCTGCTGTTTGACCCTGCCATGTGAGAAAGGACTCTAGGAATTCCTGCAGTTGCAGAAAGACAAAGAAGCCCTGAGAGGCTGAGAGAGGTCCCAGAGGCTGGAGGCTGGGTATGCTATAAATCAGCAGGACACAGAAGCATGGGAAGAGGCAGAGCAGCTCAAAGCTGAAGACAGGAGCCCTGCCATGTGCTTGATTGCCCTGAGCAGAATTCAGGGAGAAAGCAGCTTGGTGGAGAAGGAGAGCCACCATTTTGCCTTGCCACATAGCAGGAGTCCAGGATCTGACCAGCAGCTGACCTTTGCTGAGAAAGAATCTCTGATGATGCCTTCATGTGAACATTTTTGCAGCCTCAGAACTGTAAGCTTTTACTCTAATAAAAACCCATTTCTGGTACTTTGCACTGGCAGCTTTTAGCAAAGTAATACATCAGGTAATGCTGATACTGTGTTCTAGGGATCCACTTTGAGACCAGTGTTGTAGAAGAGCAGACAGAAAAGTATAATTAGAACTTATGATAAATTCTGTAAACAAATTTGATTGAGTGGTTAGAGAAGGCCTTTTTGAGCAAATGATTTTTTTATCCAGTCTTTTCTGTAGCCCTTTAAAATCTGATGTTTTTTTTTTTTTTTTTACTGAAACTGTGCTCTCAAAATATAGTGATGATTTCCTCATACTTTTAAAAAGATTTATGAAAGGCTACATGCTAACAAAAGGCAATATGACACTGAAGAATTTAAAACTGGATTCTTAATCTGAATTTTATAAGAACCCATAGACCCAAGTAGTTTCCCTTTTCTGGTGTTGGCTTTATATCCATCCTTTTAAATCTCTGTAGCATTTGGCACTCTTGACTCATTATCCTTTCTGAAAGTCTCCACCCTTGAATTTAATGATCTTACATTTAACTGGCTCTCATTTAACTTCTTTTGCTTTTTTCTCTGTGTTCTATCTGTCCTGCTTCCTAACAGTCAGTACCCGCTAGATTCTGTTCTAAGGTCTCTATTCTATGCTACATCAACTAACCACACCTTCTGTTTGCATGTTTTTAAATTCACATCTAGTTTTTCATTTTATACACCATCTCTCCCACACTTCCAACCATTAGGAGTCTCTTTCTCACCTTAAACTTAGCATATGGAACCCGGGAGAAGGGAAAGGGTCAGGGATCCAAGAGACAAAGGATGTAATTGAAGACGAAGATCCCTAAAGAAGTGAGAGTTGGGATTCAAAATATGAGTGGGGGAGAGATTATTATTGGACAAAAGGAAGGTCTGGTCTTTTTTTTTTTTTTTTAACGTAGATGTGGCTGGAAGAAGAAAAGGACAAGAATAGTTGAGGATCTGCTTGTAAGCATGGGGAGGGGATGGAGGCTGAGAGAGTGCATATCTGAAATCTTCCTTTTTCAGTGAATTATGAGTTAAAGTCTTCTGATGCTGAGTTAAAGGATAGCAGGTACAAAACTTGAAAACAGAGGGGGAATTAGGGAGAAACTGTTGGACAACATCTAGAGGAATTACTGGGCACAAAGTAGTTACCTAATAATTACTGACTTATTCACACTGTAAGTATAAGTTTTTATGGAAACTTTTATTTATTTATTTATTTATTTATTTTTAAGATTTATTTATTTTTTATTTATTTATCCCCCCCTTGCTGCTTGTGCTGCTATGTCCATTCGCTGCGTGTCTTCTCTGTGTCTGCTTATCTCCCCCTTGCTGTGAGGTCTTGCCGCATCAGCCCACGGCGCCGCGCGAGCCGGCCTGCCCTCACAAAGAGGCGCCGGGAAGCGAACCCAGGGCCTCTCATATGGTAAACGGGTGCTCTATCCATTGCGCCACACCGGCTTCCTGCCATGAGGTTGCTGCATCAGCCCACCATACCGCTCAGGCCGGCGTGCCCTCACAAGGAGGCCTCGGGACACGAACCCGGGCCTCCCATATGGTTAACGGGGGCTCTATCCACTGAGCCACACCCGCTTCCCTTATGGGAACTTTTAAAGTGAACACTCAGAGTTAATGTTTAGCTTACCATTCAAAACTGCAATGGAGAATACGATTTGATTTGAAGCCACTACTTTTTTTAAAGATTACCTTTTGATTACAGGAGACATGGTATTTTATAATGTTACTCAATTTATCTTTTTAACATTATTTTCAACTACTCCACAATGCAAATCTTTTTTTTTTTTGGAGGTACCAGGGATTGAATCTGGAACCTTGCACATGTGAAGCAGGCACTCAATCACTGAGCTATACCTGCTCTGCACAAATCTTTTCTTTTACATTTAAAATGAAAACATCACTTTTATTGACAAAGTAAAGCCACAACGGGCAGTCTCAGAGAAGAGAAATAAGACAGACCCAAGTGAATGGAGTGAGTAAAATTGCAGCAAACAGGTTAATGCTCATCACCCTTGTCCTCTCCCTTAGTACTATCTGTTCCAACCTCCTTATAATCCTTCTCAAGGGCAGCCATGTCCTCATGGGCCTAAGAAAACTCTCCTTCCCTCATCCCCTCATCCACATACCCAGTGAACAAAGGCACGCTTGGCATACATGAACTCAAACTTGTGGTCAGGCAAGCCCAGATCTCAGCCACAGCTGTGGTGTTGCTCGGCATGCACTCAGCTTGATAGACCTTGGCCACGTCTCCACCAGGTACCACAGTGGGCAGCTGGTAATTAATGCTGTCCTTGAAGCCAGTGGGACACCAGTCTACAAAGTGGATGGTGTGCTTGGCCTTGAAGGTGGCAATGGCAGCTTTGACGTCTTTGGGAACCACGTTGCCGCTGCACAGTAGGCAGCAAGCTATGTATTTACCTTGGTGAAGGTTGCATTTCACCATCTGTTTGGCTGGCTCAAAGCAAGCATTGATAATCTGCTACAGTAAGTTGTTCATGGTAGGCTTTTTGAGCAGAGATGACAGGGGCATATGTGGCCAGAGGAAAGTGGATACAGGGACAGGGTACCAGGCTGGTCTGGAATTATGTCAGATCAACATTCAGGGCACCATCAAACCTGAGGGAAGCAGTAATGGAGGACACAGTCTGGCTAATAAGGCAGCTAAGCTTGGTGTAGATTTGAGCAGTGAATATTGAGGTTTCTACGACAGATGTCATAGATGAACTCATTGTCTACCATAAAGGCACAATCTGAGGGCTGTGTGTGGTAATGATGGAGTTATAGGGCTCAACTACATCTGTGGAAACCTGGGGCGGTGGGGGTTGGGGTTGGGTAAATGTCAACTGTTTCACTCTTTTTTCTCCCAAGTGCCTTTCTGTCTACACAATTTATTTTGTATTATTTCCCCTGGGTGGAATTCGTTAGTTCATGAGTTAATTTGTTTATCCATGTTTCACTCATTCAAAAACATTAAATCAATACCAGCTACATGCCAAACATTTCACAGGTGGGAAAACTAGAAGTAGATAGATGATTCCTATCCCTAGGAAGTTTACATTATACCAGAGAAATAGAAATGAAACAACAACAACAAAAAAAGAGCATAAAATGATAAATACATAGAAACACAGAGGAGTGGGTGAGAGGGTAAGATTTTTGTTTAAGCCTTACAGATTGAGTAAGAATTTTTCTAGCAGAGAAGGAGGATGGCACGATGAGGGTTGTTGAGTAAAAGGTGTGTTGGGCAAAGGTCAAAAGCATGACAACACTAGGTGTGTGGAGAGAACAGTGGGGATGTGGGGAATGAGGGCAGGGGAGAAAAGAAGGGATTAATAGAAGAGATAGGAAGAAATCACATTGCGAAGGGCATTGTGCACAAAGAGGAGCCAAAAACATTTTAAGGAAGAGGATCGCATGAAGTCCAGATTATAGAACTCTGGCATCAGTGTATAGGGTGATTTAGAATTAGAAGAGCCTAAGGCCTGGCAGTTGAGGGGCTATTGTAATGGTTTAGGCCAGTGGTTGACAAACGTTTTCCATAAAGGGTCAGATGGAAAATATTCTAGGCTTTGCAGGTGACATATGGTCTCTGTCACAACTACTGTACTCTGTCGTAGTAGTGTGAAAGCTGCCATTGACAATACATAAATGAATGAGTGTGGCTGTGTTCAATTACATATGGCAGGAGTGGGGTGGGTGGGGGGAAGAATGAGATGGAGTATCTTAAGTTAATTCTATGATTTTTAACTTAGGAAACTAGGTGATTGCAACATAATTTATTGAAATAGAAAACACCAAAGGGTAAAGAATTTGTGGGAAACTTTGGAAAGCAGTTTGGTCATTTCTTAAAAAGCTGAGCATAAATGATGCAACCATTCTACTCCTAGGTATTTACCTAAGAGAATAGAAAGCACATCTCCATACAAAGACTTGTACATGAGTGTTCATAGCAAATTTTTGTGTAACAAAACTAGAACAATGTAAATGCCTATCACCAAGTGAATCGATAAAAAATTGTGGTATATTTGTACAATGGAATATAAGTAACAAAAAAGAACGAACTATTGATACAAATAACAATATGGGTGACCCTCAAAATAATTATGCTGAATGAAAGAAGTCAGGTGAGAAAAGAGTACATACTGTATGATTTTAGTTGTATAAAGTTCTAGAAAATGAAAACTAATCTATGGTGACAGAAAGCAAAAAAGTGGATGCCTGGGACAAGGAGAAGGGCAAAGAGGGCCAGAAGTGAGTGATTCAAAGAGGCATGAAGAAACCTTGGGGGGTGGGGGGTGGGTGATGGATATGTCCATTATCTTGATCTAGTAAAAGTTTCACAGTTATATATATATGTTAAAACATATAAAGTTATATACATTAAACATGTGCAGTTTATTGTATGTCAATTTTACCTTAATAAAAGCTATTTTTAAAAATTAAAAAATGAAGCCATAAGATAAATTGGAGGGAAATAGATGTGGCTCAAGCAATTGAGCTCCCACTACCACATGGGAGGTCCTGGGTTCAGTTCCTGGTGTCTCCTAAAGAAGACAAGCAAGATAGCAAGCTGACACAATGGGCTGGCACAGCAAGCTGACACAACAAGATGATGCAACAAGAGACACAAGGAGGAAAACATAATGAGAGACATAACAAAGCAGGGAGCAGAGGTGGTTCAAGTGATTAGGTGCCTCCTTCCCACATGGGAGGTCCTGTGTTCGCTTCCCGGTGTCTCCTAAAAGGAAGACGAAGACACGACAGACACAGCAAGTGCAAACAAAGAGGGGGTGGGGAGAAATAAGTTAATAAAAATAAATCTTAAAAAAAACATAAAATTAAAGGCAACAAACTAGTAAAAAATTGACCAATCTGTCCAGACATATGTCCTTAAAATTTTTAATGTATAAACAGCTTTTGCAAAGTACCTGGCTATTTGAGAACACATCTATAAAACAATGGGCAAAGGAGAAAAATAGACAACTTGTAAAAGGAGAAATACAAATAGTTAAAAATCATCCAGAAATTTTCTATTAATGACAAACTTGCAAATTAAAATTGATCAGGGAGATGCTGCTCTCTATAAGTAAATTGACACAAACTTCTAAAATGTGATATAATCCATTGTTGAAGATGGTGTTAAGTTCTTCTGGAGGGCAAATATGCAAGACTTCGGAAGGGCAATTTGTTGGCATATATTAAAAGCCCTGATCCTTTGAGCCACAAGTTTTACTTCTAAAAATCATCCAAGAAAATGATCCCAAAGTGTTTTACATAATTTTGTAGTGAAATTAAAATATTACTAATTGATTTTTGAACACTTTTCTGACTATTACATTAGTGATACTCTGACATAATCCTTTTCAGCTAAGAGCTTGCATTCCAAAACTAAAGGAATAATTGTTATTCCCAATACTACTTTTCTTGATTATTTAAATAATTAGATAAAGAATATATTTACTGGCCCCACTCTGATTAAGATGGCAGAATGAGAAGCTTCAGGGCTCTGCCCCCATAGAAGCTTTGAAAAATCAGAAGGAACTAGCAGAAACTAGTTCCAGAAAACAATTTTTAAAAAAGCTCAAAAAAACAGTTAAAGGAATGCAGAAGTGGGGCAGGAGATAAATCAAGAGAAATGATACTTAGAAGTGGTAAGACCTCGTGGAACACTGACTGGTCCCTCTCCCATCCCCTCACCAGTTCAGTATGCAACTGGCCTATGCTCCTATTTCAGGTCCCTGGTCCTGGTTCTGGAGGAAGCAGAGTAATTCTCATGCATATACTAGAATGTACATGTGGCACAGTCTGACAGATGACAGCCTGAATGACTAAACCAGGATACTCTTCACAGGCTTGCCTTCCTACAACTTGCCCTGTGTGTAGAAGTTCTCTCCTATAGAATGCTGTGGGAGAGAAGTCAGTTGTGGCTGCATGGTGCAAGGGATTGCTGACTGTAGGACATGGAGTACAGTGCTTGAGACTTTGAGGAAACCATTTCCTAGGGAAGAGGGGACATTCATATCTTCATAAATGGAGGAATTCCTAGAGCCACACCTGCATGCCCAAGATAAGATGCATATGCAGAAAGGATCAGGGAGGCACATAAGCTTTGGCCTGGACCTATTCTCTAAGCTTGTGGCTTTATGGATAAGCCCTGAGGAGAGCACTCACAGGGGTCCATATGCAAAGACTGAGAAAGATGTTTTCTTCCTTTTAAAAAATTTTTATTCTTAGCTCCTGGCAGTCAAAGAAAGCTCTGTCATAAAAGTAGTTTGATACAAGCTTAAGGAACAGATACCTTACAATCTAAAATCCAGTGAAAACACCTTAAAATATCAAAATGTTCAGGTTTAAACAAAAGATTACAAAACATACAAAGAAACAGGAAGCAATGGTCCAGGCAAAGTAGAAGATTAAAACATTCAGAACCAAAGATGAGGAGGACCAGTCCTGGGACATATTAGACAAAGACTTTTAAAAAAATGGTCCTAAATATGCTCAAAGAGCTAAAGGAAAACATGGACAAAGAATTAAGGGGAATCAGGAAAGTCATAGAGGAACACAAAGAGAATATAAATAGAGAGATAGAAATTATGAAAAGGAACCAAACAGAGTTGAAGACCACAGCAACAAAAATTAAGAATCCTGTAAAGGGGTTCAATAGCAGATTGGAGCTGGAAGAAGAAAGAATCAATGAACTTGAAGATAAGATAATTGAAATCATCCAGTGTGAGGAGCAGAAAGAAGAAAGAATGAAGAAAAATGAACAGAGCCTAAGGAACCTGAAGGACACCATCAAGTGTACCAATATACGTACTATGGGAGTCCCAGAAGGAGATGAAAGAAAGAAAGTGTCAGAGAGAATATTCAAATAAATAATGGCTGAAAATTTCCCAAATTTAATGAAAGACATGAATATACACATCCAAGATGCTGAATGAACTCCAAACAGGATAAACCCAAATAAGCCTACACTGTGGTATATTATAATCAAATGCCAAAAAGAGAATTCTGAAAGCTGCAAGAGAGAAGCAATGTTTCATGTACAATGGAGCTTCAATAAGATTAAGTGCCAATTTCTCATAGGTAACAATGGAGGCAATAAGGCAGTGGGATGATACATTTTAAGTGTTGAAAGCAAAAAAACCCTGCCAACCAAGAATTCTATATCTGGCAAAACTGTCTTTCAAATATGGGGGAGAGATTAAGACATTCCCAGATAAACAAAAGCTGAGGGAATTCATCACCATTAGACCAACCCTACAAAAGATGCTAAAGAGAATGCAGCAGGGAAGCAGATGTGGCTCAAGTGATTGGGCTTCTGCCATGGGAAGTCCCTGGTTCGGTTCCCGGTGCCTCCTAAAGAAGACGGTGAGCTGGCATGATGGGCAGGTGCCGCAAGCTGACACAACAAGAGACACAAGAAGAAAAACATAATGAGAGGCACAACAAAGTAGGGAATGGAGGTGGCTCAAGCAATTAGGTGCCTCCCTTCCACATTGGAGATCCCGGGTTTGGTTTCTGGTGCCTCCTAAAGAAACAAGGAAGCTGAACAGACACAGCAAGTGCAAACAACGAGGGTGTAGGGAGATATAAATAAATAAAATAAATCTATTTTTTTTTTTTTAAAGAGTACTGCAGGTTGAAAGGAAAGGACAATAGACAATAGAGCAAAGCCACATGAAGAAATAAAGATTTTTGGTGAGGGTAATAACATGGGTAAATATAAATGCCAGAACTATTGTATTTTTGTTTTGTAACTCCACGTTTTACTTCCTATGGGATTTAAAAGTCAAATGCATGACATGTATTAGTCAGCCAAAGGGGTGCTGATGCAAAATACCAGAAATCGGTTGGTTTTTATAAAGGGTATTTATTTGGGGTAGAAGCTTACAGTCACCAGGCCATAAAGCATCAGTTTCTTCCTTCACCAAAGTCTGTTGCCACGTGTTGGAGCAAGACAACTGCTGACATTTGCCAGGGTTCAGGCTTCTTGGGTTCCTCTCCTCCCAGGCCTCCATTTCTCTCCTGGCTCAGCAACTCTTGTTCTTCCACAAGGTCAGTGTAGACTATGAGCTCCCTAGGCGTTGCTTCTCTCCACAAGGCCAGCTGTGAACTCTCAGGCAAATGGCTCGTCTCTTTTCCCGGGGCCTTCTCTCCTTCCTCATCAGAACTCCAACATCAAAACAACTACAACTCTGTCCATTGCCATGTCTTTTGTCTTTGAGACCCACCCACCAAGGGGCGGGGCTCAACACCCTACTGACATGGCCCAGTCAATGCCCTAATCATAACTTAATCATGCCCAGATAGATAGACCAGTTTACAAGCATAATTTAATATCTATTTTTGGAATACATAACTATATCAAACTGCCAAACTGCTACAACATGTAATGAAAAATCGGTGGTTTTGGACTTAAAATGTACAAACATGTAGTTTTTGACAAGAACTACATAAAAATGGGGGCATTGAGGGGTATAGGAACAGAGTTTGTGTATACTGTTGTAGTTAAGTTGATATCAAAGCAAATGAGATTGTTATAGATTTAGGATGTTAGGTTTAAGCCCCAAGGAAACTACAAAGAAAATATTAGGGGATATGCAAGGTCATGGAGACAGAAATTAGAGTACAGCTTGCCAGGGATGGGGAGCAGGAGGAATGGGGTGTTACTGCATAATGGGTGTAGGGTTTCTGTTTGGGGAAGTGGGAATGTTTAAGTAATGGGAAGTGGTGAGGGTACTGCAACATTGTGAATGTGATTAACCCTACTGAGTTGTATGTTTGGGAGTGGTTGAGATGGGAAAGTTTGTTATATATGTTCCCTCAATGAAAAAAAAAGAAAGAAAGAACAGCTAAAGAGACAACGACAACTAAATGCAATACGTGATCCTGGATGGGATCTAACAAGGGAGGAAAAAAGGCTCATAAGGATATTATTGGGACATATGAAAAAACTGGAATATAGACTGTAAGCTTTATATCAATGTTAAATTTCTAGAACTAGATAAACATACTTAACGTGGTTACATAAGTGGATATCCTTGGTCTTAGGAAATGTACACGAATTTACTATAAGTTTCCCTTAATTTTGGATATCTAATTTTCTTTTAGTGTTAATCTAATACAGACAATGCTACCCTGAATATGTCTTATGTACATAATTTTTTCCTTTTTCAGACTTTTTTCTTCGGTTCAGAAATTTCCAAGATTTAGGATTACAAATTATAAGAGTCTATCAGTTAGGATTACTTTTGAAAACTCAACTTAATTAAGGTTAAAGAAATGAAACTTTCTGTAAAGGTTTAATTTCTTTAAAGAAATAAAACAATATGTAAATGAGCATAGAATAAAATAACATTTTAAAACAATAAAATATCATCAGTTAATAGTAAATAGATATTTTAAAAACTTTATTTTGAAATACATTCAAACTTACCAATTACAAAAATAATGCAAACACCATACAGAGAACGTCAACATTCCCCTACCCTCCCCCTCAATCCATCTATCTTTCTGTCTATTATATTATTTATCAACCCATTTTATGCACACTTTAGCGCAGGTTGTATACTTGAACATTAAGATGAGGGCCTTTTAGGCTACCTTTATAAGAAATATCTTCTGTTCCTGAGAGAGCAGCTACATCAAAATGGATTGTCAGCTAAATCATGTAGGTCAAAATACCCGCTAACCAAACAGATTAATAAATTTAAATCAGGAACTCTCTCATCATCTTTGCTGTCCACTAAGAGTCTCACTTCGGAACAGCTTTTTGCAAGATGCCAGATGAGTGAATGAGCCTCAGGTAATAAGCGATTTTCAAGACAAGCCAACAAAGCATAAAGCCATCTTCCCAATTCCAGAGTAAAGCCTCTTTCTCCAAACCAATTACTCAGGTATTCCCAGACACTAGTTACTATTGCCTGATTCATTCTGCTTTTTTTATTTTTTATTTTTTTAAAGATTTATTTATTTACTTTATCCATTTCAACCCCCCCTTTCCCCATTTGCTGTTTTGTGTCCATTCGCTGGGCAATTCTCTGTGTCTGTTTCCTGCCATCTCTTCTCATCCTCCTCCTCCAGTCTTCACCAGGATTCAATCCTGGAGACCTCTGATGTAGGAGAGAGAGGTGTTCTGCCACCTGAGCCACCTCGGTTCCTGGTTTTTCAGAGCTTTCGGAGCATCTCGTCTTGTCTCTCCCCTGCGTCTCTCTCCTGTTACATCATCATCTTGCTGCATAGCTCCTGGGGCCTGGCGGCTCACGGGCACACAGAGCCTGGCAGCCCATGCGCTTTCTATATATATATATTTTTTAATTTTACCAGGAGGTCCCGGGGATCGAACTCAGGTCCCTCCATATGGCAGACGGACACCCAACCATTTGAGCCACATCCGCCCCCATTCTGCTAATCATACTAAGCAGGGGAGGACAATCAGTTTGTAATAATCGAGTCCTGGATTTTCATTTGTAGCTGGTCCAGGAGTCCCTTCAGCACATAATCTTTCACCAAGACAAAAATTTTTCCAGCCTTCTTCATGCTCCGATTTTGGCATGGTCATGTTACTATCCAGCTGGTGTGATTTCTGGTGCCTTCTATGCTTGTTCACACTCTGTCAAACAGTTGAAAACCGTGCCACTTGTTGCTGTTGCCTTTGTAGTGCTGGGGAATATCCTTTGGGAGCAGGCTGGCATCCTAAAAGAGAAACATTCACAGTTTGCCTTTTTTTTTTTTTTCATCTTCTTTGAGTCAATCTGAGCTACCACAACCTCTGGACCTAAGGCTGCTTCCATTCTTCCGTCATGTCACAGGGCTCTACTGGCACAAGCCCGGGCATCTGCTCTTCCACTGCAGATTCCATTTGTACCCACACCATGGCTTCCAGGCCAATCAGTGCCCGGTACTTTCTATTTTTATGAAATTATTTTCCTGTGTGCTGTTTGATGGTCGTTTGATCTACAGAGAAGTTTCATTAGTAAGATTCTTAAAAGGTTCTATCTTTTGAGAAACTTAAATGTGTAGTTAGGACTACAGAAAACATTCTCTATGTCTACCATATCTTATCCATGCTGAAATCACATTGGTATGGACTATCCTTAGGATCATATCCTGGTAAGTAAAACTTTTATTAAACTTTTAGTTTAGAAATCTGGTACTACGTACCATACCTATGGCAAAGCTTTTCTGTGGGAGGAGACTAACTGAACCTCCTGAGAGTTTTGTGCGTTCTGAGCTAGTGACAGCATTGCCTAAACCTATGACTTAAGTTTGTGGAATCAGATAGGCATGTCACTACAAAACAGCTGTTGTTGGGCGCATGGTCTGAGCTGGATAAGGAGAACTTGTTTCCTGACAAACAAGCCTTCCATTTCCTCTCACCTCTGAACTAAGCTATTGTACAGAAAAAAACAAAACAAAAAATGAATTAGCTTCCCTGCATTGGTCAGGCAGCAATATAAAAATCAAGATAGGAAATGGTCCAATGTGGTTGTACAGATTTTGACTTCTGAATAGCCACTAATGTAAAATATATTTCCTGACTTCCTCCACCCTCTTCCTTCCTCCTTCACAGCTCTGAAACAGGGACAAAGCTTACAGAACTGTGATAAAACGGTGCTCATAATGATCAGATATGTGTGTGTATGATTATATGTACACATAAAATATTTATTAAGGAAGGAAAAAGTAGGAATTGTTATATGCTAACTAGTTTAAAGAAACTTTAAACTTGAAATGATAGTAGACATAGATCATGCCATGATAGTGATAATAGCTACATTTTAAAAACAATATTTCACTTATATTATGAAGTAAATATTATTTTGTTCATTTAAACTATGATAAATCTGAGATTAGAAAGTTTGCATTACTTGCTCTGAGTCACACAGCTAGTAGGTGGTGAAATTATGATTGAACCCAGGTTTGTTTTATTTCTGCTCACTTGTAAACACTAATTTCTGATATCTAGTGCTCATCTAACACCAAATTGTTGGATTAAAAAAATTTACAGAGTTTTAAAGCATTTAAAGAAATAGATAGTATTAGAAGAGACTCACAAAAAAGGGCCAAATCAAGATCAAAAGTTTTGATATCATCTACTGCAAATTAGAGTGTTAACTTAGTTTATACTGGTTTATAAAAAGGAAAAAAAAATCCATTCTGAAGATCCATGCAAATCCATAAACTATTTTCAAAGTATGTAATGGGAATGTAAGGATTTTCCATTTTCTGCTAAGTTTTCCCTCTTATTAAGGCCAGGAGTCTAGTGGAAGTAAATTTGGGGGATAGATATAGGTGTGAAAGTTGTCTCAATTAAAATGAAGCCATTCCAGTGTTGCACACCATTATTCCTGATCTAGTCAAGACAGAACTGAATGGGTATTTTTATCCACACAGAAGACTTTATTATTGAAATAATATTCGATTAAAGTTTTCTGTAATTTCTTCCCTAACTTAATAAAAATAGTGGTTGCCTGGATTGAAACAAATGTGTTTTGAAGAATTGCAAAAAATGTTTTAACTGATCACCATGTACAAGATTGTCAAACATAGAGAAAAACAAGTCTACCATTTTGGTTTGGTGTCACATTGGTGATTTGACAATACATTTTAGTTAAATTAGTTTTGCAAGTCTTTTGTCTGCCAGGATTTGAGAACCTAGTAAACTTATGGAGAAGGTAGTTTCATGTAAGGGAGAAACAACAGGTATGTTTGGGGCCACACAGCAGCTACTTTCTGAAATGGGGACTCATAATTATCTTGTTGCTTCTAATTCTGTTTAATTTCCCAGGTTGTTTGAATTAATATATGTGAATTACATATTACCTTTTAATATAATAAATTCAAAGTAAAGAATTAACTAAATTAATTAACTAAATTTAGTTAAATTCAAAGTAAAGAATTAATTAAATTAATTAACTAAATTTAGTTAATTAATTAACTAATTAATTAACTAAAGAATCCAGTTATTCCAAATCACTGCCATTATTACTTTATGATTAAAAAGATTATCAAAACATTGTCATTTTATATTTATGCATTTAATAAAATGTGTGAAGAACTTTGATAATGAAAGACAACATATCTAGTCAAATATAATATTAAAAGAGAACCATGTGCTTCCGTTTGGTCTTTCTTTGTGCTAAAATTCTTCATCAGTTATCACAACTAATATTAATTGTCTGTTGGAAGAATGATACAGTCACATAGTGTTTAAATTATTATATTAAAGTAAGGGAAGTGGGTGGGGTACAGTTGCATGGCTGCCCAGATGTGGTGGGAGATTGGGGGGCTGATTCTGTCTAGTTTATCTTAATCAGGTGTGTGGAGGGGTTCTCCCTTCCATGCTACGGCCACCTACCCAGGTGACTAGGATTCCCCTCCACCGTTATGTTCCCAGCAGTGCAGGGAGAGATTGCCCTAAGGTGGTGGGTTTGATGGGGAGGGGCGTCCAGGTGAGGTGCTGAGGCATGAATGAGTGTCATTCCTGCTACACAACCCAGGGCAACTCGTGGGCTGCTCATGTGTTGCAGGATGCCTGGGCACTGGGCACTGACTTGGTGCTGGTGTCTGGGGTGGCTGGAGACCTCTGGGCCTCACTCTGCTCCTTTCAAGCTGGCTTCCCCATATACTAGCCTGTGATGTCTTTTATCTAGTCTAAGGGCAGGAAAAGATTGCTCTGTAAGTTTCCCTCTGAGTTATACGGTATGATGCTTAGAACTCATGGAGTTGCCGTCTTTTTTTTCTCTGCCCACTTTCCTCAAAGCATTGGAAACTGAGCCCTAACTTTTTGGGCTAAAGATGAAAACCATTAAAGATTAAATGAGCAGGGTCTCGGGGTAGCAAAGTACATTGATGAATGTTTTGAATTTTTATCCCACCACATTAAAATAATATTGATCTCCGCATCTGTGTTTCTGTGAGGATTATCTCCAATACAAGATGAAAACTATTCTTTTATGAAATACTAAACTTTATAATATCCCACAACAACCTACTTATTTAATGAAATATCGGAGCATGCTATTTAATTTATTCAATATACTGGGTGCTGGGGATATAGCTGTGACTAAGACAAAAACAGTCTCTACCTGCATGGAACTGCTGTTTTGGTTCTTTCCTGTGTCATGGAGCATAGGCACAACATAGATACATACATTGTTCATATGAGAGAAAAGTAATTTCTAGTATTTTTTCTTCAGACTGCATCATGGTTATTATTTCTAATCACTGATTATATAACAAATATTTATGTTATAAACTATAAGGGAAGAATATACTATTGACAGGTAAGCTGAGAGCTTTCCATTACTTTAAATTGAATATTTTGAAAAGTTCATCTTCTTCAAAGGGGTAACATTTGCCTTAAAATTATGACATCAGCTGGAGCATGTCTTAGTTTCCTAGGGCTGCTGTAACCAAGTGTCATAAACCGGGTGCCTTAAAACAACAGGAATCTATTGTCTCACCCTTCTGTAGCCTAGAAGGCTAGATCAAGGTGTTGGCAGGGTTTTGGTGGTGGCGTGCTGGCAACCCATGGAGCTTTTTAATGGCTCCTGAGAAGAAAGACTCAGAGATAATCGCTCTTTATTTTCCTTTCATACATATTCCCGCAACCAATTGACTGATTTTCTTCCCATTTCTAAATTTTAAATTTCAGAATGAGAGACTCTTATTGGTGCAGCAGGCATCCTTGGCTGTTTGTGGAGAGCTGTTTGTCTGGCTACCTCTGAGGCGGTTGGCCAGCATATGGGTTTTCTTCCCTTGTGTGATCCAGTCCAAGAGCAGGAGGGGGCCTGAGGAGGGGGAGGGCTGTCACGGGTGGAGAACCCAGTCACCCTGCTCAGGGAGGAGCTCAGGACCCCTCCGTGAGGCAATTTCCCTTAAAGGAGACATAATGCAGATGTCTTGTATTGTATAATTAATATAATCTGGGTGAAAATAAAAAGGTGAAGTAGTTATTTGTGTTTACACTCATGCGTTTGCCTTGTTTATGGAGAGTCAAAATGTCTGATGGTGTGGAGGAACACTTATCATGCTACATTTAAATAGTTCCCATTGCTTTGTTTTTTTTTGTTTTTTTTTTTGTACAGTCTGTGTTTGCAGTCACTTCCCCCATCCCCCTTCCATATACTGCCAGTGCTCAGAGATCCCAGCGATGGCATCATACCCACAGATGCTCCATTGTAGGAAGAAATACCAAGCTATCAACGAATCTATGTTATCCTACTCCCCTCTAGTGGATTACTCCAGCATTTACACTTGCTGTCCCACCTTACATAGAAGGCAAGCTTCTGCACTAGTTCAAAATTATAAGGGAAGCTCTTTCCTTCGGTTCCTTTTAGAGAGTGCATTGATTAATAGTCACCATTTCATAATATACTTCTATTTATTACCATGGGAAAAATCACAACCTATATGCATCAAACTAGTAGAAGAACCTGAGTTTAATACTCTGGAAGCTGAGCACTTTGAACTTTAGCTTTTAGACAATAAGACGCTTCAGGTTAGAATTCTATGTTAGGGCTAGAATGAAACTTAAATACAGTTGAATGCAATCCATTCATTTTACAGTTGAGAAAATGATTCCAAGACTTAAATATCTTGACCTAGGTGCTGCAGATAATTTACAGTATAACTGAGCCTTTTACATCATCCACCTATTATAGTAACATTTACTCAATGGGGAGTGGGCCCAAGGTCCAGGCTGCGATCATGAAATGAGTGTGACTGTCAAAAAAGAAGATGAATCTATCAGTTGTTTAAAGGAAGGAGAGGATAAATGCTCTTTCTCTTTAGGAAAATAATACAATTTAAAAGCACATATTTTACTTATTCCAGAGAATTATTTCTTGGCAAAGCAAGAGATATGAATGACTGAGCAGTGGTTCTTTTCTCTGTGCTGCCAATATTCTTTGATAACCATTACAAATTAGGGAGGACTTCTCTGTGTAGGGTATATGAGTAATTGTGCTCCCCTGCCTAGAATTTGCAGGTGGGAAATTACTTTTGTTTTGCTTTGTCTTTATCACATTCTGGAAGCAATAGAGAGGAGGCATGAAAGTTGATTCTTCAATTCTGTCTTTACTAGCTGTTCTATACCTGGCTCTTTACCAAGTATTAGTTAGCTTCTATTGAATGCCTAATTTGTGCCAGAAACTGTACCATATACTTGCCATCATTATTTCATTTTAATTTTGCAGATTTTGAAAACTAAGGCTCAGAGGGTTACTTATCATCTAGCAAGTGGCAGAACTACAAATCAAACCCAGGCTGATTTCCACTAAATTGTGCTTTGGCCATTTTAGTTCTTACCAGCAGCTTCTAGGCTGTTGGAAAAAATCTCTCTCCTTTTCCCTCTCCCTCCCTCAAACCCCCAGCCTGCCTGGTAAGATCCTGATAAGCCAGCTGAGATTTACCAAGCATGACTTAGTATAATCACAACAATTAAAGACATGTGCTGTCTGGCCAGTCTTACTAACAGAAGTCTGTGGATCCAATCTCCTTACTGACATCTCTGATACATTTGCCACTGTGGACCACATCCACCTTATAAAGCTTTTCCCTTGGTTTTGTGATACCAGTTTCTATTGGTTGTCTTTCTTCCTGTCTAACTTGTACTTCCTTGTCCTCACAAAGGTATCTTTTCCTCCATATGCCCTTAATTTAATTTAATTTATTTTTTTTACTACCACTCATATTTTAGGTCTTCAGAGTTTCTGTCCTGGACTTTCCCTTGAGCTTCAGATCCTTATACCGAAATATCTGCTGGGCATTAACATCTGAATCTGTGCCAGACACTGCAAACCAAACAATTATATCTCTGAACTTACAATTCATTTTTATGATTATTCATTGAATCTTCTTACTCAGACCTCATCATTGCCCGATTTACTGATTTTTAAAATACATATTTTAAAAGCTTTAGATTACATAAAAAATATAGGGGATTTCCATATACTCCACCCCTTCCTCCTCCCACACTTTCCCACATTAACAACATCTTTCATTAGTGTGGTACATTTGTTAAAATTGAGGAATACAAATTGAAGCATTGCTACTAACCATGGACTATAGCTTACATTATAGTTACCATTTGTAGCAGTTTGGCCTTATTTATGAATTCCAAAAATAGATATTATATTATGCTTGTAAACTGGTCTGTTCCTCTGGGCATGATTAAGTTATAATTAGGGCTTTGATTGGACCATGTCAGTAGGATGTTGTGTCCCTGCCCCTTTGTGGGTGGGGACTCAGAGATAAAACTACGTGGCAGAGCAGAGGAATTAGTTGGAGTTTTGAGTTGGAGTTCTGATGCTGAGTTTTAATGCTGGAGCCCGGGGAAGCAAGCACACAGAGGAACTTGTTTGTGAGGAAGGAGAGAAGGCCCTGGGAAAAGAGATGAGCTGTTCGTCTGACAGTTCACAGCTGGCCTTGTGGAGACAGGCAAAACCTAGAGAACCTCATAGTCTACAGCTGACCTTGTGGAAAAAGAGCACAGCAGCTGAATCCAGAGAGAAATGGAGCCCTGGGAAGAGAGGAACCAAAGAAGCCTGAATCCTCGCAGACATTGGCAGCCATCTTGCCCCAACATGTGGCAGTAGGCTTTCGTGAAGGAAGTAACTTATGCTTTGTGGCCTGGTAACTGTAAGCTTCCACCCCAAATAAATACCCTTTTGTAAGTGCCAACAGATTTCCAGTAATTTGCATCAGCACCCCTTTGGCTGACTAATACACCGTTACAGTTTACACTTTGCCCTGTACAATTTTATAGGTTTTGAAAAAATGTATAATGGCCTGTATCTGTCATTGCAATGTCATGCAGGACAATTCCAATGTCCCCAGAATGCCCCTATGTTACATCTATTCTCCTCTTTCCCTCCCCTCAGAATCTCTGGTGTATTGCCCCGTTTAGAAATGCCAACATCTTCCCAGTCACCCAAGCCAGAGAGCGAGGAGTCAGTCTTGATTATTTCCCCTACCCCTTTTCCCATATCCAATCAATTATCACATTCTATTTTACCACCTAATCACAGACTCCTTTCCCTTCTCTATCCTTTCTCTCTCTTTACTACCGTTGCTCTAGTTCACAACCTCTTCCTGGCTTGCTTGCATTATCCTTCTAACCCATCTCTTTGTCTCCAGTCTATCCTTAAGTCTATCCTTTATACTACAGCAGTTTGAGCAATCTAAAATGCAAACATGGCCAGTTGCAAAGCAGAAATTTTAATCACTAAAACAAGGTGAATATGGTCCTCATAATCTATTTGCTGCCTTTTCTTTCAGCCTCGTCTCCAATCATTTTACCTCGTATTTCATATTCCAGGTTGCTAATTTTCTTAGAGTTCCCTGCTCACACAGTCCTTCAAAGGGATTGACTATGCCAGGGCTCAGCTCAATGCTAATAGTCCTATAGTCTTAAGTAGTCTGGGGTGTTTTCTTTTTAGGACTATGCCTTCAGTGTCAATATCTTGTGAGCCACTATTTATTTTTAAAGCTGTATTAATAACCATCTTAAGTCACTGCCATCTTCAAAAGTAGAGTAAAACTCTGTTATAAAAATCAATACTAAACTACAAATTCATTTAATGGGAAAATTACTTTGTCCAGGTCAAATTCCCTCATTAAAATATGGATTGTAATTTTTCTTTGACTCCCTTCCAATTATAACGGAGTTTAACCTTGTTCTTCTCAATGTTTTCCTCCTTTTCATTGTTTATCTGATAAAGTACTAGAGAAGGCATTAAAATAAGCAGGGTGGCACTGCAGGAGCCCAAGTAGCTCACTGCCAGCCAATCAAGGGCTCCAATCTGGACTGCTCCCATCATTATATCAGGAACACATGTTTTCAAACAAATGTTCTCCTCTAACAACTCATATCCTGGACCTAGTTTCTAATCACTAATCCAAGAATTGAATTCTCTGGTTTATTCTTTTTACTCATGATCTTTGTGCATTCATGTTGGCCAGGAAAAGAGTCATTGTATTACATAGAACTAGTGGACTAGCATTTGGAGTGTTGGAAGTTTTCTCTTTATGGAAATAGTGCTTTTAAAATATATTGGCAATTTGGTGCTAAAATATCTTTTTAAAACCAAACTGTTTATTATTCCTGGTTTTTGTGAGCTGAGTATATGTTAATTTGCTACATCTGTGCTGGTGATTAAAATCCATGTTTTAAATATCTACTGCTAAAGTGTCCTCATGGGTCAAACATTTCTGGTAGAAGTAAAAAAAATGTATTAATGTATGTATTGATCTAAATAAATGTTTACATAATATATTCATAACATTATATAACAACATTATAAATGTTAATAATATTAAATTTATAAGTACATTAATGAATGCATATTTCTTTATTTGTTCTGGATATATCCCTCGAGTTGGATGGTGAGGCTTAATTAGCCAGACCAGTTACTGGTGCTGTAATAAATATGTGAATGGATACTAAGTAACTTTTATCACTGAAAAGGAAGACCTTTCCGTATCAGAATGCCTACATTTAAATACAATTATTGGTCAGCAATAACCCTACTAAGTAGTTATGGGAAATGATTTCAGCAATGGTGAATTTATTTCTACTTTGTGGGCCTCCCCACTTGTCAGGCATTTGTTAACCTTTAAGACAGTGCTTCTCAATCTTGGATGGATAATATCATCATCTGGAGAGCATTAAAAATACTGATACTCAGGTTCTTCTCTCAGAGATTTTTCTTCAATTGCTTTTGGTTGGGCTCTCAGTGACTTTATAAGACAGACATTAATTAGTGTTTCTAGCAAGCTCCCCAGTGGATTCTAATGTGCAGCCAGGGTTAAGAACCACTGCTGTAAAGCTTTCCTGCACCCAGCCTTCCAGAGTAATCCAAAGTGAGCCAGGATGTATCCACAAGAATCAAGTCTTCAAGTCTCTTCATCTCAATTTTCTTTTTATATCCTCCATTTCATGTTGATTTTCTGGTTAGAGATGTTTGGTTTCTTCTCCCCTGGCTCTTGCTGTGTGTAGGTCATACTCAAAGTGACTGACCCTGGATTTTAATGCTTGACTCCACACCTTCATTCATTCACTAACTTTTATTGGTCATCATAGATTTTCAGAGCCTTGAGGGTATAAAGAGAAATAATATATAGTCTCTGCATTGGAGAAATTCCACAAGTGGATCATATGACTACAGTCTCTCTATTGGGCAGTTTTTTCTCTTACCTATCATTCATTTATTCCTTTATCCTGCACCTATCACTTCTTTTAAGAAATAATTATTCAGCGTTTACTATGTGTTTGGCAATGTTCTAGGTGCTGGGGATAGGTGAACAAAGTAGATAAAAATCCATGCCCTTGTGGGGCTTACATTCTAAAGGGGGTTATGATGGGATACGGAAATATGCTGCCCAGATTCCATTCAGGAAAGGTTTCTTGACACTTCTCCTGGGAGAAGTGTTGTAGACTTTCATCAGTGGTCAGCACTTTCAAATATTTCCTCCACTGTAGAGACCTACCTGGCTTCATGATGATGGAGGCAGAGGAAAAAAGGTTCACACTACAGCCCAATGAAGGACAGCTAGAATAGCCATTTAGCTCGAGCTTCTAGGGGTTTCTGAGGGCTGTTGGGCCTATGTTGCCCTTAGACACTCTCTAAAAAATGTTCTACTCACTATACACCATTTCAGAGTCTAATTCTGAAGAGACCAACCTGCAACAGTTGATTACAGGAATGATCCAAGAAAGCAGGAGTTAAAATGGGATTCAGGACTAGGATCCTCAGCCTTCCACTTGGCACCCAGGAGCTCATCACTGGTAGTGGGAAATGGTGTCCTCAGGGCAGCACAAGCTGGGGATATGATTGGGAAAATACACCAATGGTAAGTTATGGTGGTATGCCAGTGAAAGGGAATGCACCAGCTGGTGTGATGTATCAGGTACTTGAAAAGTATGGTGGGAATTGTAACTATGAGGATAATGGGGTCAGAGCTCTTGCTAAGCTCAAACTGGCACACTAGAAAAAGATGGTCAAAGGCTAAGGGTGATGAAGAAGCAATTGAAATGGAAGCCGCTGAAACTGCCCTTATCCTCCCACCTTCTTCTCTGGCCAAAAACATCGCATCCCAGGAAAATGATGGAAATTAGTGCCACTCTTAAGGATATAAATCAGGGCTAACCAATAGAGTTTGCTGTAATAGTAGAAATATTCTATATCTGCCCTGTCCAATACAGTAGTCTCTAGCCACATGTATCTGTTGGGCCCTTGGCATGTGGCTAGTATAACAGAAATGGAATTTTAAACTATAATTATTTTAATTAATTTAGGTTTAAATTTAAATAGCCACATGTAGTTAGCAGCTATAGTGTTGGACAATGAAGATCTAAGGATGCGGAAGTGGTGATCTCTGTATTTCCATTTAATCTCTACCAGAAAATTGTTCTTGATGTCTCTCATCAGAAGTACTCTTGTTACTATTTGTATTAGTTTTCTATTGCTGCTGTGACAAATTACCACAAACTTAACATACATTTATTATCTTATGGTTCTGGAGGTCAGAAGAAGTTCTAGTCTTTCTGGGCTAAACTCAAAGTGTCAGCAGGGGTGCACCCCTTTATGGGGTCACTAGGGGAAAATCCGTTCCCTTGCCTTTTTCAGCTTCTAGAGATCTGTGTTCTTTGACTATGGCCCACAGTTAAAAGCCAGAAATGGCATTCTGACCCTCCTGCCTCTCTCTTTCTCTTATAAGTACTCTTGTGGTTACATTGGGCCCACCCTGCTAACCCAGGATAGTCTCCCCACCTCAACATCCTTAACTTAGTCACTTCTGCAGAGTCCCTTTTGCCATGTAAAGTAACATATTCACAGATTAGGAAGTGACATCTTTGTGGGGCCAAATACATTTGTTGACTGAATGATTAGAAATAGAGCAAAAGCAACTGAGTATGCTTTCCATGTGAAGACACAGGTTTAAGCAGTGAGTGAAGGTGCATGGTATCAGGAAACCTGGCTGAATGGATATGGATGCACAGGTCAATGTTGCAGGTGGTGGACCTGAGTCTGAACATTGCCTATGTAGCTGCTACTCTCCCAGGCTTCTTTTCTTGGCCTGCCCCTTACACATGTGGCTTCCTTGACTCCATCTTCCATCTTCTGATCTTTTCATTCCGGTCACCCTCCATGGATAGCTCAATCCTAAACCCTAGTTTCACTCACCTCCTGAATCTCTGACTCCCATTACGGATGAGCTACTTTTTAATCTCCACTTGAATATGGCACTTCAAATTCAGGATGTTCAAAACAAATTGATGATCTTTCCTCTAACCTGTTCCTCTTTGTGTATTTCCTTTCTGGATGAATAGTACTGTTTTCCATTCATTGGTCCAAATTCTTTAAAAAAAACGTGACAACAACCTAACAACACCTGATTATATTTAGAATAAAATCATGCTCCTTAGCCTGGTCTGTAGTATACTGTCCAATAGAACTTTTTGCAATAATAGAAATTTTATCTAATCTGTGCTATGTAGTAGCCTCTAGATACATGTATCTATTGAGCACTTGAATGTAGCTAGCAAAATTGAAAACTGAATTTTAATTTTATTTTTATTAATTTAAGTTTAAATAGCCGCATGTGGCTAGAGGCTACCCTAATGGGCAGCACCGGTCTATAAGCGTCTTCTTGATCTGATCTTTAACTACATTTCCAGACTCATCTCTTCCTCTCTGAGGCACAGACACATATGTCCAAATGCTTTATAAACAGCACTCCTTGAATATTTTAGATAAATCTCAAACTTCACATGTACAATTGATGTCTTGAGTTCTGTCCTCAAACCTGTCCCTCCCCAGGCTTCCTTATGTCAATTAATTATTTTCATGCCCACCTGGTTATTCAAGTCATAGATCTTCTCTCATGTTCCCATATCCGACCTATCCCTATGTCTTGTTAATTCTATTTAAAAAATATTGTTAATCCATCTACTATCTCCATCATCACTGCCATCATTCTGATTCTAGCGTCCAGTATTTCTTGAGTGCATAAATGAAAATTAATTAGAATGTGGGGAGGAATTTTCTCTCTTAGTCTCCTCACCTAATCAGCCATGGATGCTCCCGCAATCCTCCTTCGCAATGTCTCTTGTGCTTTTGTCTGTCCGTGGCTTCCCATTACCATTGCCACTGCTCTACTTCAGGCCCCAGTCATTTAACATCTGTATTATACCATGCACTTCTGTCTGCTCCTCCTTCCTTTAGCCTAGCTTACTTCCAGCCTGGTTCCACGCTATCACCAAGGGTTGATTTTTTTATATAGACCATATGATCATTTTATTCATCTCCTTAAAGATCATCAAGAGTTCCCATTTGGAGTTGCCAGAAGAAAATTCACATTCCTGATCTTAACCAACTAGTCCCTTCAGGATGCTTCCTGTGTACTCTGTCTCTGCTTCAGCCATGTCAAGCACATTGAAGTTCTTGGACTGTGTCATGCATTTTCACCTTCCACACTCTGACACATGTTCCCTGTGGCTGGGATAGTCTTACTTTCTTATTCTTCTGGTGAATGTCTACTTTTTGGAGTGCAGTAGAGTTCCAGAGTTTGGAATCAGAGAGAGAGAGAGAGAGAGAAAGAGAGAGAGAGAGAGAGAAGGAGAGAGTTTGAGATTACACAGGGGTTTGACAAATGGGGATAAATCTTAGATTGAAATATGCCATGGCCTGATGAGCTTAGTACCCCTGCCCTAGAATTGGAAAGGCTTACCTACTCAAGCTAAAGTGCTGTTCCTCTGTGTACATGGGCTTCCCTCTCTAGACCCCTGGTAGGATATTTACTCTACTGATGGCAGTGTACTTGGCAGTCTCCCCTACTAAACTCATTCATCTTGGATGGCAGCGACCATCTCTTAGCTAGTTTCTATCCCTAATGCCTAGTGAAGAGCCTGGCATGTACTAGGTTTTGATACATGCTGATTGAGTGAATGAAGTATCAAGATGGGTCTTGGTGCAGTTAATTAATTTTGAGCATCTTCATGGATTGGAATCTTCACTAATCAATCAGGCAATCAATAAAACATTTGAAACAATATTTACTAATCATTGATCAAAAATAGATTGAATGATTGTGCCCTGATCTGCCCATTTTGGTTAAATATATGTCTTGGCCTACTGAAAGCAGTGGGAGCAAAAAAAAAAAAAAAACTGTTTGCTTAGCTCTCTGGGAATCAAAAACAAAAAACAGTGTAATGATATTTAATGGATTCTATCTCAAAAATGAATTCTACAACCTCACCAGAATATTTGAAGGTTAACATATTATTGATGAGAGAAATTAGTATATGAAAATCTATATGATTACTTTACTAAGCATTTATACCTAATTAATGAGTAATTTGCCCTAGTTTTTTGAAGACAGTCCAGAATAGAAGATGCCAAATTTTAGCTATTTATAAGTAAAGCATTTTAAAACAACTTATTCTATAAAATTTAAACATATCAAAAGTAAAGAAAATCATATAACACACACCATGTACCCATCACTCTGCTTAAACAACTATCTCATGACATACTATGTTTTATTTCTTAACTTTTTATTTTGAAATAATTTCAAATATATAGTAAAGTTGCAAAATATTACAAAAACAATACAGAGAAGTCCATTTATGCCCGACCCAAATACCTAGATTTATCAACTTTTAACATTTTGCCACCTTTGCCCTATCTATCTATCTATCTATCTATCTAATCTATCATCTATTTATCTCTCTAATCTTCTTCTATCTTATTATCATCTATCTTCTTCTTTCATCTTTCATATACCTATTTAATTATTTATCTATCAATCATCTATCATAATCACCATCTATTTTTAAACATTTAAGAGTAGATTGCACACATCATGGCCCTTTAAGATTTAATGCTTCCATGTTCCTCATAATTACAAAGATGTTAACATGTAACCAAATTAAGCCCAGTTATCAAGTTCAAGAAATTTAACATTGATGTAATACATACAATCTATATTTCATTTTTCATATGTCCCAATAATGTCTTCTTGGACATTTTCCCTTCATTATTAGATCCAGTTCAAGGATCATGTATTGCATTTAATTGTCATTGTTTCTTTAGTCTTTCTCATACTTAAAAATTGTGGTAACATATTTAAAACCTAAAATTTATCATCTCAACCATACAATTCAGAGGTATTAATCACATTCACAAAATTGTGCTACTATCACTGCCGTCCATTACCAAAAGTTTTCCATCACCCTAAACAGACACCCAGCACCCAATATGCATTAATTCCCCATTCCTTCATCTCCCTTGTCCCTTTCCTACACTTATTCTCTGTCTATGAATTTGTATATTCTAGTTACTTCATATAAGTGGAATCATACAATATCTATTCCTTTGTGTCTGGCTTATTTCACTCAGCATGATGTCTTCAAGGTTCATCCATGTTGTAACATGTATCAGAATTTCAATCTTTTTATGCTGAATGATATTCCAATTGTATGTATATACTATATTTTGCTTATCCATACATCTGTTGATTGACACTTGGGTTGCTTCAACCTTTCAGCTATTTTGAATAATGCTTTTATGAACACTGGTGTACAAAGCTCTGTCCAATTCCCTGCTTTCAGTTCTTTTGGGTATATACCGAGAAGTGGAGTTGCTGGTTCGTATAATATCTCTATGTCTAACTTTTTGAGGAATTGCCAAACTGTTTTCCACAGCAGCTGTACCATTTTACATTTCTACCAGCAAGCACAAGGGTTTCTAGTTCTCCATAGCTTCACCAGTACTTATTTCCTTCCTTCCTCCCTCCCTTCCTTCCTTCCTTCCTTTCTTCCTTCCTTCCATCATTCTAGTGAGTGTGAGATGGTATGTCATTGTGGTTTTTGTTTGCATTTCTCTAAAGGATACCTATGTTGAACATCTTTGCATGTGCTTATTGGCCATTTGTATATTTTCCTTGGAGAAATGTCTATTCAAGTCATTTGCCCATATTTTAATTGGGTTGTTTGTCTTTTTGATGTTGAGTTGTATGAGTTCTTTATAAATTCTAGATGTTAAACTCCTTTCAGACATGTGGTTTCCAAATATTTTCTGACATTCTGTAGTATGTCTTCTAACTTTCTTAATCATGTCCTTCAATACAAAGAAGTTTTTAATTTTGATTGAGTCCAATTTATCTGTTTTCTCTTTTGATGCTTGTGCTTTTGGCATAATGCCTAAGAATCCCTTGCTTAATACAAGGGCCTGAAGGTTATCCATATATTTTCTTCTAATAATTTTATAGTTTTAGTTCTTATATGAAGATCATCAATCCATTTTGAATTTTGTATATGGTGTGAGGTAGAGGGCCACTTTCATTCTTCACATGTGGATATCCAGTTTTCCCAGCACCATTTTTTTTTTTAATACTATTCATTCCCCATTGAGTGGACATGGTACCCTTGTCAAAATCAATCAGTCATAGATGTGTGGATTTATTTTTGTGCTTTCAAGTCTATGCTATTGGGCCATATATCTGTCCTTGCAACAGTACCACAATGTTTTGAATACTTTAACTTTGTAATATGTTTTGAAATTGGAAAGTGTGAGTCCTCCAACTTTGTTCTTATTTTTCTAGATGGTTTTGCTGTTAGGGGTTCCTTGCCCTTCCATATGAGTTTGATGATTAGCTTTTCCATTTCTGCAAAGAAGGCTGTTGGACTTTTGATTGGGATTACAGTGAACCTGTAAATTGCTTTAGATAGTGTGATGGTTTGAAGCTGTATGTACCCCAGAATAACATGTTCTTAAACTTAATCTATTCCTAAGGGTGTGAACTCATTGTAAGTAGGATCTTTCAGATGAGGTTACTTCAGATAAGATGAGGCCCACCTTAATCAGGATGGCCCTTAATCCTACTACTGGAGTCCTTTATAAGCAGAATGAAATCCAGATATATACAGAGAAAGCCACAGAGAAAGCAGCCAGAAGCTGAACTTCAAAAAGAAGGGTGAGACCAAGAAACACTGCCATGTGCCTTGCCATGTGACAAGTTAAAGACCAAGGATCTCTGGCAGCCAGCCCCAGAAAGCCAGTGTTTAGGAAGAAAGTATTGCTTGTTGACTCCTTGATTGGGACTTTCTTTTAGCCTCAAAACTGTGAGCAAGTAAATCTCCATTGTTTAACCCAATCCATTTCATTGTATTTGCTTGAACAGCCAAGGAAACTAAAACAGGTCGTATTGATATCTTAACAGTATTAAGTCTTCCAATTCATGAGCATGGAGTATCTTTCCACTTATTAAGGTCTTCTTTAATTTCTTTCACTAATGATCTGTAGTTTTCTGCATGCAAGTATTTTACATCCTTGGTTAAATTTATTCCTAGACATTTAAATCTTATAGCTGCTACTGTAAATGGAATTGTTTTCTTGATTTCATTTTAGATTGTTCATTGCTGGTGTATAGAAACACCACTGATGGTGTGTATTAATCTTGTACCCTGCCATTTTGTTGAATTTGCTTATTAAGTCTAGTAGTTTTCTTATAGTTTCTTCTAGATTTTCTAAATATAGAAGCATGTCACCTGCAAACATATTCCTGCAAATAGGAATAGTTTTACTTCTTCCTTTTCATGTGTATATCACAGTTCTTTTTCATTACTAATTTTTCTGGCTAATGCTTTCAGTAAAATGTTGATAGCAATGATAATAATGGGCATCCTTGCCTTGTTCCTAATCTTAGGGCTTAACAGTTGAGTATGATGTTAGCTGTGGGTTTTTAAAAAAATGCTACACATCATGCTCTGGAAATTCCCTTTTTTTCTTAGTGTTTTTATCAAGAAATCATGCTGGATTTTGTCAAATTCCTTTTCTGTATCAATTGGAATAATCATATGGAAATTTTTCTTTCATTCTATTAATGTGGTGTGTATTAGTCAGTCAAAGGTGTGCTGATGCAAAATGCCAGAAATCTGTTGGATTTTATAAAAAGTGTATTTATTTGGAGTAGATGCTTACAGTTACCAGCCATAATGCGTAAGTTACTTCCTTCACCAAAGTCTGTTGCCATGTTTTGGAGCAAGATGGCTTCCGATGTCTGTGAAGGTCAGCCTTCCTTTTCCTCTTGAGGTTCTGTGGTCCCAGCTTCTTCCAATATCAGCTGTAGGCTGGGATAAGTCCGATCTCTCTCCTAGGGCTCATTTCTCTCCTAGCTCAGCTGCTCTGTTCTTTCCATAAGGTCAGCTGCAGACTATCAGGCTCCCTCTCTTCCCAGGGTCTCCGCCATGTTGGTGGGGCCATCTCTATTTCTCTTTGTTCTTCTCCTGCATGTTTACTTCCCTGGGTTCCAGCTCAAAAACTCCAACTCCTCCTCTGCTCTGTCATTTTCTCTGTGGGTACCCACCCACCAAGGGGCAGGGACTCAACATTCTCCTGTGTGGCCCAGTGAAAGCCCTAATCATAATTTAATCATGCCCAGAAGAACAGACCAGTTCACAAACATAATCCAGTATCTATATTTGGAATTCTTAAACAATGACAAACTGCTACGTGGTGTATCACATTAACTGATTTTCTTTTCCAATCCTTGTGTTCCTGGAATAACTTCCACTTGATCATCGTGTATAATCTTTTAGATGTGCTCTTGTATTTATTTTGTTAGTAACTTTTTTGAGGATTTTTGCATCTAATTTCATAAGGGATATTGGTCTATAATTTTCTTATCCTGTGAGATCTCTATCTGGCTTTGGTATTAGGGTGATGCTGGCCTCAGAATGAATTAAGAAATAGTCTGCTCTCTTCAATCTTTGGAAAAGTTTGAGCAGTATTGGTGTTAGTTCTCCTTTGAATATTTGTAAAATTCACCAGTAAGTTGTGTGGTCCTGATTTTCCTTTGTTGGAAGGTTTTTGATTACTGATTCAATCTCTGTACTTGTTATTGGTCTGTTGCAATCTTCTACTTCTTCTTGGGTCAGTGTAGGTAGTTTGTGTGTTCCTATGAATTTGTCCATTTCATCCAGATTATCTAATTTGTTGGCATACAATTATTCATAGTATTCTTTTATAATCCTTCTTATTTCTGTAAATTCAGTAGTAATGTCCTCCCTTTCATTTCTGATTTTTGTTATTTGCATTCCTTCTCTTTTTTCCTTTGTCAGTCTAGCTAAAATTTTGTAGCTTTTATGGGCTTTTGAAAGAACCAATTTATATATCCTTAATTCTATTGTTTTTATATTCTCTATTTAATTCATCTTCACTCTAATTTTTAGTGTTTCCTTCCTTCTACTCATTTAGGATTTGATTTGCTTTTCTTTTCCTAGTTCCTCCAGAGGTTAGATTAGATTTGAGATCTTTCCTCTTTTTTAATATAAAAGCATTTAAAGCTATAACTTTTTCTCTGAGCACTTCCTTTGCTCCATCCCATAAGTTTTGGCATTTGTGTTCTAATTTTCATGTGTCTCAAGATATTTCCTAATTTCCCTTGTGTGGCAGTTTGATATTATTTATAAATTACTAAAAGAAATATTGATTATGTTTGTAAACTGGTCTGGTTCCTCTGGGTGTGATAATCCTTTGATTGTGTTAGATTCAGCTGAGATGTCTGATAAAATTATGTTAAGATTATGGCTTTCACTCAACCAAGTCACTAGAGTGCGACTCAGCATTGAGTCCCTGTCCCCTTGGTGGGCTGATAAAACAGACTCTCATACAGAAGTAGACTCATAGAGAAGAACAACACAGAGGAAGAGAGACAGCTCAGACAGGATCCTGCTGCCCCAGGAAGACAGATGAGCCTAAAAGTCTACTGCTGACCTTGTGAAGAGAACAGAGTATATTCTTTTTCCCACTGCCTATTCCCACCCTCACCCGAAGCCCTGATTATTTTAAAGCAAATCCCAGAATCGTATCATTTTATATATACATTTAATCATTTATAGACATATTTGGCAGATTTGTTAAAGGATTTCCTCATATTCATTTTGGCTTCCTGTACTTTTTGGCTGCTCTGTAATCTTTCTGACATTTACTGTCTTTTCTTTACCTTATGTGGCATTTTGTACTGAAATTCAAAACAAAACTGCTAAATATAGAAAATGCTAAGCTGGTGAGCTTTGTTTAATTTTCCTATTACTTCAATTCATATTTTTAAAAACAACTTACAAAGTGGAAATATATGAGAATGCAAGTAGAAGTTAAAACAATATTTGCATTTTTATTTAAGAGGAAAGAGGGGTGTTCTTAGCCACTAAGGGAAATATGAGAACAAAAATCCAAGCTCTATTTCCTTTTATTTTAGGAACATATTAAATAATGTTGAGGTAAGACATGTATAGTCTAGTTTGAGAAGGAGCACACAAAACATCCAGAAATAGGAAAACTTCTCATCGGAATAATTAGGTGAAGCCAGGACTGAGAAATAAGATTGTTTTGAAGATAAAAGTCTGGTTATAAAATATGAAACCAATTAAGATCTTCCATTATTTTTGTTCCGCCTGGAACAAAATAATATCTTTTTATACCATATGAAAACAGTGAGTATAATATATTATATATATCTGTACTATATACATCCCCAATATTTTCAGTATATTCACAAAAGTGCACATTATTAGGGATGACTGGGCTGGAGGAGGATTTTATTATTTTAAGATCAAACATCACTTACAAACAACTACTTCTGTCTTTCTGCTATTTTTAACTGCCAAGATCCAGAATTAATCATCCATTCAATGGGCCTGAGCTGTAATACCTATTAGTAAATATCCACGTTAAAATAGTTGCGAAAACAAGCAAAATCAATTTCTAATTTTTTAAATCCAAATTTAACCTTCTAAATTTCATCATGCTGAAATTTCCCTGACATCCCAATGTTCCAGAGCAGAAAGTTTCTATGTGTCTGTTGCATTCATACACTCATAAGGATTTTGAGCTGCATAGAATAAATGAAATGATTTCATTCAACCCCACATCTAGGTCCTGAGGTCTCTAGATTGAATGAATTGCTAAATGCCACACAGGTGAACCTAGCATGCCTGCCTTCCAGGGTAATGCCCTGTCTGCCAAAGGGGTGCTGATGCAAAGGGCCAGAAATCTGTTGGCTTTTATAAAGGGTATTTATTTGGGGTAAAAGTTTACTGTTATAAAGCCCTAAAGAGTCCAACTCAAGGTTGCTTTCTCGCCAAAGTCAGTTGCCACGTGTTGAAGCAAGATGGTCACTGATATCTGCCTGGTCTCTCAGGGCTTCCTATATTAGTCTCTGGCATAGGGCTTGTTTCTTTCCAGGCCTTCTCAGCTCCTCACTGCTCTGTTCTCTTCAGCTGCAAACTATCAGGCAAATGGCTCATCTCTCTTGTGGCTCCAGGATCAAAACTGACAAAGTTCTCTCCTCTTCTGTGTGTTGTCTCGAGTGAGTGTCTGTTTATATCAGCCCACCAAGGGGGTGGGAACTCAACCGGAATCATGCCCTACTGATGTGGTCAAATCAAAGCCCTAAATTGATTTTATCAAGTAAACTTAAAACATTTGAATTTAATACAATCAAAGAGTATCACGCCCAGAGGAATAGATTAGTTTGCAAACATAATCTTTTTCTTTTTGGGATTCATAAATAATCTCAAGCTGCCACATGCCCCCTGCCCCACATTATAAAAGATTTATTTTTTTTATTCTCAAGTGACAAATGAAGAAAATTGTTTGATTCTGTTAACTATGACCATATAGAAACCTATTCTCTAAGGACTTCAAATACAACTTGTTTCAAAGAGTTATGTGACTTTTAAAGTCACTTGAAGCTCTAAAACGATGGATTTATAAGAAGAGACCCTGGTTTGCTTAATTTTATTGAATATCATCTTTCATGTAAAACTAATGTAATAAACTAAGCCAAATATTTTTAAAAGGTTAACTATAACTAGAGGAAAGAAGATAGGCTTAGAACTCTGCTTCTGGTATCTGTTGTTGTTCCTGGCAGAGGCTCTGTGTTTATAGCTGAGCTGGGCAAAACTTCTAACAACAGCAATCTCCCCAAAACCTCCAGTTCTTCTCTGAAGGCTCCCTCCACCTCTGCACCTGCCCTGACTATACCACCTTTTCACCAACCCTCTGTAACTTGGGGCTGAGGGTAGAGTGATGTCCTTCTCACTCCTGATTACTATTTTCCAACATTTCCCCTCCATCCTCGGGCCATATATCCAGCTCCAACTGTACATCTTTATTTAGGTGCTGTACAGACACAATAAACTCATCTGTCACCAACTCCCACCCATCTACTCTCCCACTGTCAAATATAATCCACTTGCTGTGCTCGCTGTCTCAGTGAAAGGCACCCCGTGTTTGCAGTTGCCTAAGGCAGAAACTTGGGAATGATACTTGGTCCCCCTCTACCTTACCCCATTCAGTCAAATGTCAAGTTCTGCTGAGTTTACCAGTAGTTAACTATATCTCTAATTGGTTCGTTGCTCTCAAAACCTACTGACCTTACATTAGTTCTGGTTGTCATTGTGTCTCTCAGGAACTGTGGCCACAGCTTCCCAAATATTCTCATCACTGTTAGACTTGCCCCTTCCAATCTATTCATTGGCTTGGTAACAACAATGTGCATGGTTTTTTTCTTTTAGCATCCATTTGGCTCTCAGAAAAGAAACCCATCTCAGGGAAACCAAAAAATGTTCTCAAACTAATGCAACTCTTGCGTGCCAGAGCCAGATTTTCCAACTGGCTCTGGGTTCCACTACTTTCCAGACGCCCCTTCTGCAGGTCTAGAGATATGTGAGCTCCTGAAGAATAAGCAGTGCAGAACTGAAGCCCTAACCAAAGGATAAAAAGACAGAAAGCTCTCAACTTTTAAACCCTAATTGTAACATAATGTTCTGCTGTTCAAAGGACAAATTCTGAGTCATAATAATGGTATTTAAATGCCATCAGTCTACAGTGTTGTGACCTTTTAAGGACTATAACTTCATTGTGTATAACTTGTTTATACTTTCCAATATCTAATTTTATTATCACTATAAATCATGCTTGTTTTTAAGGACTTTAATTTTAAGATTGCCTTAAATTATAAACTAAGTTATTCTTTGACCAGAGTTCTAACAAGTGGTTGCCACAAAGTCAAATAAAAAGAAATTATACTCAGTGAAATAAAATAGTAAATATTCTTAACCATTCTTGACTACTCTTTTCTAAGCTTGGAATTATTTCACGATATGACAGAACAGTAAGCAAAGTAAAAATATATATGTTGGCCCTCATACCTGCCCATCTTTGTAAAGCTGGATGGCTACTGATCAAATTTAAAAGTCAGTGAAAATAATCTCCTTTCACCTCCTATAAGCTGAAGAGAATAAATAAAACAATGAAGTAATTAGAAGGAAATTCTGTGATATGCAGGTTTTTCTGGAATTTCCTGAGAAGACTTTGAAAGGCAAAGAATGACAGAAACTAGATTTCACTTGCCCAGGGTTTTAGGCATTTTGTATAACTTGAGTTCATGGTAACTTGATCTGTATTCAATTTTCTGTCAAAGCATGTTATCATTTTGACTTATCTGGAATTTTCCCTCCCCTTTAAAAATTAGGACATATCTGGCCTCCATATTGGATATCTATGGAAAACTGTCAATTGAATATAGCAGTAGGCAATATTATAGAGGTACAGCATAAGTTCTGCTGAGTGCAAAAACTCAAGAAGTGTATATAGTTGAACGGGCCTCCGACACATAGTAATACCTTCCTCCTTACTAGGCAGGTCAGTGACCAAGAGCCTAAGGTTGGTAAATTATTTTGGAAACCCATTCTCACTTGGATAAAACATACCATATTTACATTCTTGGAGTGGTGATCTGTTTCATATGTTTCTCGAGTGTTCTATGGGCATTTATAGGTACTTTTCTTGGATAGACAGTAAAAGTAGTTTGTTGTCCCTGAAAACTCTTCTTGGTAGTATCACGGGAAGTTTGCCATCTATGTATTGGTATATTCCTTTCTAAATATTGGTTTACCATAATGTAGACTCAACCAAAATATTGTGTAAGAGAGAAGCTTGGCATAATATGCAGTGTGTTTGTCAACAGTCCAGAGCCAATAAAGAAAATTACAGAATTGCCATTCGATGTTTATTATGCATGGTACCTATGTGTGTATCAAGAGAAAATGGGAGGGAACATAATAGTACTCTTAACATATCATTATATGTGTTGAGGTAATTGGAAACATAGCTAAGTGTCATGGACACATGAACAGAATTTCAAATCATTACTATACACAATAGTTTAAAGAAGTGATTTTGACTAGGAGGACTAGAGGGACATTTAGCATAAATATAGGTTTCATTGAAGAGTGGAAAATGCCATTGTCAATTAACTACATTCATTGGAAGTTATTTGGACTGACCATTTCCTATATTCATTTAAAGTATTATGTATATCGGATATACTGTTCCTCTGAAGTTTTGATTTCGACAAGATGATATACTGTCCACCATTTTTGAGACATATTTTATTTTAATATTTACATTAAAAATAAATGAAGATTGATAGAGTATGAAATTGCTTTTCACTTGAAAATACATTATAGAATTTTGAATATTGTGTGTCATTTTTGATCCTTTAAAAAATTCTTGCTCAGTGGAATTTATTTATTTAAATTTCGACTGAAAAGGTAAAGGTAAGTCCTCACACATTTCAGTAAACTCATGTAGATAGTGGAGGTTTGCTATTTAATTCAATCTTACATTCTTGTGTAACTCAAATTCATAATATAATTGTGAATGATAGTCCTATTTAGTTTAGTAATGTGAAGATAGGAGTTTGGAATGGTTATGAATGGTAGAGTAATATAATTTGGATCCGGTTCTGGGTCAAATAAACTGCCATTTCAAATCAATTTTCTGGTTTTATTTTAATTGAGTTCGACTCACCCATGCAGTTTTCACCATATGCACTTTGCAATGAACCAGGATAAATTCCGAACGGAGCCAGCATATCTCAGCTGTTATAGTTCAAGTTCAGTTGAAACTTAACACAATAGAAACTTTAATATTTTCATAAAATTTCTCATACCTGAATTCATTTTGTATAGTCAGTGGTTTAGAAATTGTCATGTAATTTTAAAATTTTATTTTAGTAAAATTTCAGGATCCAAATTATCATCAGTTTTCATGTGTCTTCAGCTTCTTAAATTTTCTTAATGATTCTTAGGTTTCTCAGATGATTTTCCTTTTTTAATCAAGTACGGGACTATTATAAGTCAGATATTAATTAAATCAGAGCTGCCTAGTAAATGAAATTTCAGGAAAACTTTTTATTTATAATCACATTACATTATTTTTGTGGTTCTTTGAAGAATGTCATATAATATTTTTATAGCATATTTATCCATCAACTTACTTAACCGCACTGAAATAAATGAATCCCTAAATGTCAGAAGTTTTAACTTGAAACTCTTGGAATCCATGACTCAAAAAAGTTGTGAGGAAAATAATCTGACACAAGCATAACAATCTTATAAAATAAAATAATTTTGGCAAACTAACACAAACGTGAGCCTTTGAATCAAAATCACTGACACTTTTTATACTAATTTTTTTTTACTTCATGAAAAATTTGAAATAGAATTTATAATGTTTGAAACTAAAAACGTGAATTATGATCTTCTTAGTGTATCTTGAAACTAAGAAACACATCTCCCAGATTTGAAAAAAATCACTTTTTAATTTACAATTTCATGAGTTGTGTTCTCATTGTAAAAGCATACTATAAATTTCCAATCATATAAAATTGAATAGACATGCACATATATTTTACACCAACCACACATATGTGAATATAATCTACTTTAAATTAATTTTTAATACGTTTATTTAAAGGATCAGTAGTTTTCAATAATAATTATACTAAAGCTTTGAATAAATTCAAAATGCTAGGTGTTACAATCAGGCAAAGCTTGGGAATTAGAGACCATCCGCTAGGTGGCAGAAGTGGCCCAGGAACATTTGTAAATAGACCCCTGCCCTGGGAATGTGCAGCTCTTGGCATGCCAAGATGATGCTACTGAAAAGAACATGTTGATGCTCCGAAGGAAGACGTGCACTTACCAGTTTTTTTTTTTTCCTCAGCTGTGCCCATGTGTTGGCACTGAGTTGCCCTGCTTTCCCACCTGGTATTCCCTGTGGCTAATGAGACTTATTTGCCAGATGCCTGGTAGTGTAAGACACTCCAGACTTTGTGAGAAGCTGAAATGTCTGCATGGGAAAAAAATAGTGAGGGCTCTGCCTCACTAACCCTCTGGTGAGTTAAAAGATCCAGACTCTCCTTGAGGGGACCCCTGTTTTGTTGATGTTAACTACACAATTGAGGTTTTTGAATTTCACACAGCCATATAAAGAAGCACTAAGAAACAAAAGGATGGTAATTTGCTTTTGTTTGTAATACTTTTAAACAAAAGGGGGAAATCAGACAAGGAACAGACTGAATTAATCTCATTCTTCCATTAAAAATGCTCTTTACATGTAAGAGGATAAACCACACTAAAGTTGTGGTTTGTGTCATTGGTAGTCGGGAGTGAATTGTGATTATTTGAAAATGGTGGTTGCTGCCAAGCTACTGACTGACTTGTTTAGAAGTCAGGGTAGATAAAAGAAGTGATATCCTCTAAAGCAGAACTCTTGCACTATACTGTGCATGGGAATCCCCTGGGGATCTTGTTAAAATGCAGATTCTGACTCAGTAGTTGTGCCATTTATTAAGCTAGTGTCTCTCAGCTCTGAACCCACCCTTCTATATTCTGCTTTGTGTTGCTGGGGTTCAACTCTTCTAACCATATTTCTGCTTTGCCAGGGGGCTGTATTTTAGGCTTTTCCAATAGGGGATGCTAGAGGAAGGTTGCAAAGCTGGAGGAGGCAGGGACCTATGCTGCTTACTGCCCTTGTACTCATTGTCCCAGCAATACTTCTTCAACCTAGCAGCAGCAGTTCTGTCCTGTGGCAGCAACATCAGTCCAAAGTTTTACCAACACTCTCAGAATGAACCTCAATATGTCCCTTCCGGGACCCCAGCACTGGCCAAGCACATCCCTTTTTACTCAGGGATTCTAACTTTGCTTCTGTTCTCTCATCTTTAGAGTTGGTAGCTGTTTCCTGCAGTTGCTACTCCAATATATTAGAGCTTTATTTTTCACTCCATTTACCTAATTAACACATCTATACCTAGTTAACAATTCTTTATAATAAATTCTCACTCTTCAAATAAATGGCATGGTTCCTGTCCCTTGACTAAATCCTGACTGATGTAGTAGGTCTGGGGGAGGGATGGAGAGTCTGCATTTCTGATGTCCAGCTGCTGGCCCGTGGAACATGCTTTTAGTTGCAAGCATCTAGATAAGTGATTCTCAACATTTGGCTGTATATTTGAATCACACAGCGAATTTTAAAAAAATGCTAATGACTAGATAACACCCCAAGTGTGTCTGATTTAGTTGGTTGAGGTATGGCTTAATGTTTTTTTTTTTTTTTTTTTTTTTTTAAGCCTTCCCAAGTGATTCTAATATGCAGCCAGTGTTGAGAACCTCTTTCTAGACCAGTGGTTCTCCACCAAGGGTAATTTTGCCCTGGGGGTCATTGAGCAATGTGGGGATGCTACTGGCATCTAGTGGGGAGAGGCCAGAGATGTTTCTCAGTGTCCTAGAATGCCCAGGACAACACCCCACAACAAAGGATTATGCCAATGGTGCCAAGGTTGAGAAATCTTGGAATAGAAAATGTGGGAAAATCAATGCAGTTCATCTCTTTATCTATTTATTCATTCAAATGCACGTATTGAGTGTTTGCTGTGAGCTGTTCTACATGCTAGAGACTACAAAAAGATTTGAGAGCCAGATGTGGACAACTGTATCAGAAATAATAGAGACTCATAACATGCTTGTTGGGTGAGATGCATGCTTTGTTTCTCACTTTTTCCAGGTCCTGGAAGTTAACAAGCCTTGCCATTGTATGTATGGGCTGCAAGGCTCCCCCCAGAACATTGTGGCCGCTTTGGCTTTTGTCCCATTTTGTGTTGAACTCTGGTATTACTATCAAGAATGATAAACCAAAAGTGACATGTTTGAACCTCCTTTTAGCTGCTAAGGTGATACTCAATGCATATCCCAAAGAATCAAGGAATTGAATGAGTAAACAAACTATTATTATTAATGGATAATACTTTCCACTGGCTGGGCCTGCCCTATGTGCCAGACACCTTGTAAGCGACTTTACATATATCATTTTTAAACTTTCAGGGTAATTTTTACCTCTATTTTAAGGTTAATAGAACCAAGACTTGGAGAGCATAATTAACATGCTAATTTTACATAGTTTATAAAGGCAGAATTTTTATTACCTCAGAAAGTGATATCCCTGGATATATTCCATCATGAATGTTAAGGATTTTCATCCCCACAATGAATTCACATAATTTACAATGGGAAAGGCACTGTGATATAAATGTCAGAGCTACAAAATGATTGCTAATGAGTACTGATAATGCTGTTTTCTCCACTTCTGTCATTATCTTCAGCATTGCTAGCACAGTGTTCTATGTTTCTATACATCTCCAGGTCTCTGGAGCTATTGGTTGTTGCTACCCAGTTCTCAGAAAACTCAACCCCAGGTTTACTTGACTTTTGACTTGTACATTACATTGAACCCAGAGTGACCAAGAGACTCTGTTGAGTAGCTGTCTCTTCAGCTATCCTCCAGGTTTTACTGGCTCTTGTCTTCTTGCTGGCCCTGAGCATATGAATGTGGTGTACAAATGGGCAGTGTGTCTTCAAAGTCAGCAAACAATAAGTCATTTTAAAATTCATCCATTTCTTGAGCATGATTGTAGCAACAATTTTGGTGATTTTGCTAAAATTGTAACTAATTTTCTCCTTTATTAATATTTAAATTCTACCAGAACACTCCGTATCTAGATGGCCTATGGCAGTGTTTTCCAAACCAGGATACCGTGACATTCCTTAGTGGGTCGTGCAATCCAAGTGCCAGCATTTATTTTAATTACAAAAAAAATTTTTTTAAGAAAACAGACTGGAATAGAATAGAAAATAAGAGAGCACCATGCAGTTAAGTATCATTTCATGTAACTTTTGTTTCATAAATATGTTTGTGTATGGGGCTAGTATTAGTTTCCTGTTGCTGCTGGAATAAGTTTAGGGACTCACAACAACACAGTTTTATTACCTTATAGATCTACAGATTGTAAACAGGGTCTCTTGAAGGTATTTCAGTTAAGATGTGGCCCACATAAATGAGAGTGGGCCTTAGTCTGGATTACTGGAGTCCTTTATAAAGCAGAAGAAATTCTGATATAATCAGAGAAAGCCATGGGGAGGAGCCAGAAGCCTGAATTCAAAGTCTCTGTGACTTGATGCTTTTTACTGGAATTTTTGAGTTATGGCACACTCTTCAGCAAAGTTTAATTAAAAATTGATTCCTTCTACAGTTGGCCACTCATATCCTTTGTGTATGGTTTTTAGTCATTTGTCTCTTAGAGACAAAACTATTCATGGTCCCCTCATGTATCATCAGTCATCATGCTTATTTTTCTACTACTGGGTACCAATGATCCAAGTGATTTGCCTTTGGTCTATGTCTTCCTTTTTTTTTTTTTTTTAATATTTATAAAATGTAGCAAAGTTTAGAAACAAAATAAAAATTACCCATATTAGAACCTTTTCATGCTTTTAGAATTTTGGTGTATTTCAAGTAGGCCTTTTAAATCCATCCCTATAATTGTTAGTAAAGGTAGGATGTGGCTTCCACCAAATTTTCATTCTTTTTTTTCTCTCTTAATCTTGCATTATGAGCATTTCTCCACATGGGTAAATATTAATAAAAAAAAAATTGATGACTGTATATTATTCCAAAAAATTGGTTTATCATAATTTTTTGACCAAAGTCTTTTGTTGGACCTTGTGTTTTTCTAGTTTTTTTGCCTTTATAAATAATGCTACACTGGGAAACTTGTACGTAAATCTTCATGTAAGTTCCAGTCTTAAGAAAAGGGGGAATTATGGGGATATAGCCTATTTATATTTAAATCCTTTATACAGATTGTTAAATTACATTTCAAAAACTTTGAACATATTTATTGAGTGTAAGAATGTATTGTGCATATTTCTATAACACTTCAAAATTGTAATTGAAGTTTCTTCCAACCTATACATTTTTTTTAAATACCAAAGCTTAATCATCCAAATACATATATATGCTGAGAAAGTCAGGGGAAAAATATTAACATGAATAGGCTATTATGTAGCCTGGTAACTGAATATAGCATATTCTTATTTTTTTCATAGTAATGAAGGGGATTATTGACACAAATAATTTTTAAGAACCTGAGTGCATCATATCAAGTGTCTCTACAATAGGTTTGCAACATGGTTTTGGGTGGCAGAGAATCTCATTGCATAAGGTATGTCCCTGTGATTAAAATTAACCTATATGTTTTGGGGGAAGCCTTTTCTTTATTGAAAACCATGTGATGCTAACGAGTGTCTGGATCTAGTTTATTTAATACAACAAACAAGCAATGCATCTGGAAGAAGTCTTCATGTTTTGCAATTCTACATGCTGGTCTGACCACAGAGGAGCTTTCCCATCATAAGCTTGTGCTTGGCATACTTTGAATCATTTATATGATGTATCTGGCATCCGGGCTCTTCTCTCTGACTGCACATGTTTCATAATAATAGAACAATGGAAATGTGGCTCTAGTTTTTGTATCTTTGTTATTTTTTTTTTTTTTCTGGGAATATTTGCTCCAAAATTATTTTATT
>JAQZBX010009052.1:15120-47036 GCA_029593785.1 Cabassous unicinctus | reverse complement strand
AAAAAAATTAACTAAATCAGAATGGAAAATGGTGACGTCACTAGTAACCTTAAAGAAAAAAATGATTATAAGATAATTCAATAAGCAATTATATGCCAGAAAATTAGATAATCTAGAGGAAATGGAAAATTTCCTGGAAATGCATCAATTATCAAAATCGACACAAGAAGAAATAGAAAAAATCCCAAAAATCTCTAACAAGTGAAGAGCTTGAATCAATAAACAGAAAACTTACACCAAAGAAAAATATAGATCCTGATGACTTTACAGGTGAAATCTACAAAATATTTATAGACTTGACACTCATCCTTCTGAAATTCCTCCAAAGAATCCAAGAGTATACTTTTAATTCATTCTGTGAGTCCAGGATTTCACTGATACCAAAGCCTAACAAAGATATCATAAGAAATGAAAATTACAGACCAATTTCCATTATGATTATAGAGCAAAATCTTTACATAACACCAGCAAACTGAATTCATAACACATTGAAAAGATTAAATACCATGGCCAATTGGTATTTATAGGAATGCAAGGGTGGTACAACACATGAAAACCAATTAATCTAATAAACTGCATAAATAGGAAAAGGACTTTTAAAAACCATGATTTCCCCATAGATGCAGAAAATGCATTTGGCAAAATCTAGCACCATTTCTTGTGAAGAACACTCAGAACACTAGGAGTAGAAGGGAAATTTCTCAACATGGTAAAGACAATTTATGAAAAACCTACACCTAACATCATTCTCTATAGTGAAATACTGAAAGTGGTCCTCCTAAGATTGGGAATAGATGAAGGATGCCAACTTTAACCACTGCTATTCAATACTGTACTAGAAGTTCTATCCAGAGCACTTAAGCAAAAAAAGAGAAAGAAACAGAAATAAAAGACATGCAATTTGAAAAGGAAGACATAAAGCTATCTTAATTTGCAGATGACATAATCATATATATAGAAAATTCAAAGAAATCTATTAGAGCTATTAAATGAGTTCAAAGTAGCAGTGTAAAAGATCAATACACTCAAAAAGTTCTGTTCTTATACACTGGTAATCAAAGAGGAAATTAAGAACACAATTCCATTTACAATGGCATAAATGGAATAAAATATCTAGGAATAAATTTAACCAAGGATATAAAAAGTTTGTACGGTGAAAACTGGAAAAAGAACTGATGAAATACATTAAATAAGATATAAATAAGTAGCAAGATATTGCATGTTAATGGAATAGAAAAGTTTGTATTAATAAGATGTCAGTATTATGCAACATGACCTATAGATTCAATGCAATCCCTACCAAAATTCCAGCAATCATTTTTGCAGAAATGGAAAACTTGATTCTCAAATTCATATGGAACTTCAAGGTTCCCCAAATATACAAAAACAATTTTGAAAAAGAAAAGCAAAGTTGGAGGACTCACAATTCCAGATTTCCCAACTTCAAATTGTACTGCAAAGATACAGTAATCAAGAGAGTTATGGTACTGGCATAATGATAGACAAAAAGACCATAGGAACAGAACTGAAAGTCCAGAAATAAACCCACACATCTCTTACAAATTTATTTTTTTAAATTAGAGAAATAGTTATACAGAAAACCATGCATAAAATACAGAGTTCCTATATACCATCTTATTATTAACACCTTGCATTAGTGTGGTACATTTGTTACAATTTATGAAAGAACATTTTTATAATATATTAACTATAGTCCATCATATACAATAGGGTTCTCTGCATTGTACATTCCTTTGTTTTTTAAAAAAGATTATTTTATCAGCATATAAACAACCTAAAATATATCTTCTTAATCATATTCATATATATAGTTGAGTGCTATTAATTACATTCACAGTGTTTTGATACCATCACCACCATCCATTACCAAAACTTTACCATCAATCTTAATAGAACTCTGTACAATTTATGTATGAACTATTCATTCCCTACCCCTACCTCAGGCCCTGGTAACCCATATTCTAGATTCTGACTCTATGCATTAGATTATTCTAATCATTTCAAACAATATTTGTCCTTTTGTATATGGCTTATTTTACTCTACACGAGGTCTTCAAGGTTCATCCAAGTTATCAGAAATTCTTTCCTTTTTATAGCTGAATAATATTCCATTTCATGTAATACTACATTTTATTTATCCAGTCACTGGTTGATGGACACTTGGGTTGCCTTCATCTTTTGGCAATTATAAATAATGCTTTATGAACATTGGCGGTGCCCTGCTTTCAAATCATTGTGATATTTACCTAGAGGTGGGATTGCATGTTCATATGGTAATTCTATACTAAAACTCCTGAGGAACTGCTAGTCTTCCACAGCAACTGCCGCTATTTTACATTCCCACCAACAATGAATGAGTGTTGCTTTTTCTCCACATCTTTGTCAACACTTGTAACATGATATTTTTATATAGTTGTCACTTTAGTGGGTGTGAAATGGTATATCACATTGTGGCTCTGATTTGCATTTCCTTAATACTGGATGATTTTGAGGATATTTCATATACTTTTTGGCCATTTATATATCTTCTTTAGAGAAATGTCTATTCAAGTCTTTTGCCTATTTTTAAATGGGTTGTCTTTTTATTTCATAGTTGTAGGATTTCTTCACGTGTTCTGGATATTAAACTCTTACTGAATGTGTGGTTTCCAAATATTTTCTCCCATTGAGTAGGCTTTCTTTTTGTTTTCATGATAAGGTCCTTTGATGCACAAAAGTTTTTAATTTTATAAAGTCCCATTTATCTATTTTTTTTCTTTTGTTGCTTGTGCTTTATATGTAGTCTAAGAAACCATTGCCTAATACTATGCCCTGAAGATGCTTCCTTATGTTTTCTTTTGGTAATTTTATAGTCCTGGTTCTTATATTTAGGTCTTTTTAGCATTTTGAGTTAATTTTTGCATATGGTGTGATACAAGTATCCCCCTTCTTTCTTTGCCTAAGAATATCCAGTTCTACCAGAATCATTAGTTGAAGACACTATTCTTCCTCAATTGAGTGGACTTGGCAAGCTTGTCAAAAATCAATTGGTTATAAACACAAGGTTCTAATTCTGAACTCCAAATTTTATTCCATTGGTGTATATTAGGCAAGAAAAAGAAATAAAAGACATCTAAATTGAAATAGAAGAAGTAAAATTTTCACTATTTGCTGAAGACTTGATCCTATATATATAAAGTTCCAATGAATCTACAACAACACTACAAGAGCTAAAAATGAATTTGTCAAAATGGTAGGGTACAAGATCAACATAGAAAAATCAGTAAGAACACTTTGAAGAGTAAATTAAGAAAAAAATTCTATTTACAATGGCAACTAAAAAAATAGAATATCCAGGAATAAAGTTAACCAAGTATGTAAAGGACTTATACATGGAAAACTATAAAACTTTGTTAAAATAAATCAAAGAAGATCTAAATATGGAAAGACATTCCATGTTCATGGATTGGAAGACTAAATATTGTCAAGATATCAATTCTACTCAAACTTATTTACAGATTCAACACAATTCCAATCAAAATTTCAACAGCTTTCTTTGCAGAAATGGAAGAGCCAATCATTGAATTTATTTGGAAGGTAAGGGGTGCATAATAACCAAAGCTGTTTTGAAAAATAATGATGTTGGAGCACTCATGCTTCCCAACTTTAAAACTAATTACATGACAAGGAAGGATTACTGGTTTAAGGTGTTGGATGGGGACATTCGGGACAGGGTGCAGCTGGAGCAGGCTTCTAGGGAGTGTGTGAGTGATCATTCTGTCATAATGTGTTGTATCAGTGGGTGGAGACCCACATAATGAGTGGGAAGGAGTTGAACTCCCATCCTTGGGAGGACTGGTTTGTTCACAGATAGACAGGCGGGAGTCTCTCAAGAGGATAGGTAGTTCCAAATAGGGGAGGACAGACCAGTGAGTCAAGAAATGTAAGAAATTACAACATTGATGTGGAGCCAGTGGCCACTGGAGGCTCTAGGGGCAGGAGAGGGAAAAACAGTTGCAATATAGGGGATTTTTCAGGACTTGGGAATCATCCTGAATGACAGTGCAATGACAGATATAAGCCATTTTATATCATCACATAACATGCAGAACTGTGTGGGAGGGAGTGTAGACTACAATGTGAACTATCGTCCATGCTTAATGGCCAAGCCCCAGGATGTGTTTATCAATTGCAGTGAATGTATCACACTAATGAAGAATGTTCATGTGGGAGAGAGTGGGAGGTGTGGGGAATGGGGCATATGGGAATCTCTATATCGTTTGTGTAACATTATTTTAATCTAAGTATCTTTTTAAAAAATAAATAAAAATAAAAACAATAAAAAACTTATTACAAAGCTACAGCAGTCAAAATAGGTATGGTACTGGCACAAGGATGGATATAAATCAACTTTTGCATTGACAATCTGGAAAATCTCTGATGACATGTTTGCAAATACATATTTTTTATGAGCTGGTACTGACAATACAGCCTAACTAATTAAAATGCATTTGCTTTTTACTATGTTAAAGTTGTGCCTTCACTCTAAATAAATGCATATGGTCCATGTTAAAAAAGAAACAACTCATTTACAGTCTCCCTTAGAAACTCACTTCCCATGTACTGCCTTTGCTGAGGCATGCTCCCAGGTTGCCAAGTCCAAATGAAATTCCATTTCTGTTTTCCTAATTTACTGTGGCTCATTTTCAGGGTTCCGTAGAACTCAGCTTCCAGATGAGGCTTATTCTATCTTCTACGGAAATGGGCTAGCCTCTCAGCCTGAGCTGGTGTCAGCTGTTGTGAGGCTGCTTCAGTCATTACTCCTGGGGCTGTTGTTCCTTATGCAATTGGGTGAATGTCAAAGACATTACAGTGGGTGGATTAGACGGTTTTAAGCGGGAGGTGGATTACGGCAGCTTGAATGGAGATCGTCACAGAAAGGTGTGCATTTCCCAGCCCCAAGCCATGCTTTTTCCAAATTAGTTTTTTTTTTTTTTAAATGGTGGATCTTTAAGCATTTCCGCCCCCATGATAGAGTATGTGCTGTCAGCTTTCCTGCCTCTGCAGGTGCACCAGCTCTTGCTTCAGCACGTTCATCTCCTGTTTCTGCTTTTCCAGCTTAATTTGCAAATGTTGACAGATTTCTTCATTTTGTTTTACTTCCTTTTTCATGGCCACCATCAGGCTCTGCCAGGACTGCTGATGTCACTATCTGGATTGGTGCAGTGCTGAATGTGGATGCAGCCTCTCCATCATCTCCACATAAATGCAGCAGCTGAATCTCTTCTTCATGCCATTCTCTGTGTGCTCCAAAATGGCCTCTGAGGAGAGGTATAAGTGGCAGCAGGCCACACAGTGGAAGCCTTGTTCCCTGGTGACCAGCCACTCCATGGTTGCTACACAGGGCCTCTCCACTTCCCCCACCTGTATTGGAGGCTCAGTGCTGTGGAGTTATCCAAGGAATAGACCAACCTTGGTGTTGGTTGTACTGTAAGTGTGTGTGGGTCCTAGGATTCTCTCTTTGGAGAACTCAGGCTCAAATACCTGGGATGTTTTCCCATGGATGAAAGTATAAATTTGGTTTGTGACTCCACAGCTACCACCTTTACCATTTGCACCTCAGCAAAATATGCACACCTGATCCATTGATGCTCTGATGTAGTCATGTAGCTTGATGGATTTGAGTCCTCCTCAGATGAAACTGAGGAAGAAGACCTCTCTGATACACTTGGAATCTTACTAGACCTGGAGCTTTAACTTTTTAAATTCTTTTTGCTGTAGGCTGCTTGGCACTTTGCTTTTGATTTGAAGACTCTGAGAACAGTTATTTACATGAACTACCTGGTCCCTGAGTTCTAAGCTGTGAGCAGAGAACATTGGTCTCCTGGATCCCTGGAGGCTTTTACATCCTTACCACTCTCCAAATGTGTGAAATTGCATTCTTTCTTATTTCTTACCCAGAGGATCCTCTCTCTTTTGGGGGTACTACTGTGGATAATGTCTTGTGCACAATTATATTAATAATATTGCCTTATAGCAAGGTTTAAATTCTTTGAAAACACTGTAATACTTACTGGCATTTTATGTTTATTATCATTCTTCTCTTTAAATTTTCTTTTTATTTTGGCATTTATTTTTTTGAATAATAGATGAATTTTCTCCTTTGGAACATCAAAATGGCCTTATATTCCTGATCATTTGTAATAGTTTGTGATTTCTCTGTAAGGAGTTTTTTATGTAAATGATTTTCTAAGTAAATTCCAAGGGAAACACTCAAACAGGATACATGTCATGTCTTTTTAACCTATTTTCAAGAAAAAGCTAATTTAGAGAGAATAATTTATATATTTTGTTATGGCTTTTACAGGAATGACTTCCTTTTACCCTTCTTAACCAAGCAACAAAAGAAAGTTAAAATTGCCTTTCTCAGCACAGATGCTCCTGTTAACATGTCCTTATTACATGATCTCCTTCAAGGTGAAGGTAGAAAATAGATGTCTAGAAAGCAGATGTAGCTGAAGTGGTTGAGCACCTGCTTCTGATGTATGAGGTTCTGCGTTTGATCCCTGTTACCTCCTAAAAACAAACAAACAAACATATGAATAAACCAACTCTCATTGGGGAGCAGATGATAGGTGACTCAGTGGCTGACCACCTGCTTCTCGTATATGAGGTCCTGGGTTCAATCCCCAGTACCTCCTAATAAACAAAATGAAAGAAAATAGATATCTGTGTCTCAAAGCCTTGATTCCATAAACCTAAGATGACCATGATACACAGCATGTGGAGAAAGAACATCTCAGGGGATGTTAGGGCCAGACAAAGTATTAAGAAGGGAACCAGAAGCAGGGCTGGGTCCCTGGAGGGTGGCACGGGGAAACATCATAGAAGGAGTGAGGGGAATAATGGGGAAAGAGTGCACAACTAAGAATTACAGCAGAAGATCAATTTAGGTAGAGAAGGAATTAACTCTGTGAACCTGAAGTGAGGCCACACTATTATAGGCTTTTGATGCTTTGGAAGAGGTGGGTAGGAGATATAAGAGAAATGTTGTTGATGTTCAGGAACTGGGTCTGTGAAAACGGTGCCACAGATGAGAAAGAATGAGACAAAGAGAAGAAATAACTGGGATCAGGGGACTCTCCATCCAAAGGGAGAAGAAGAGCCCTGCCACATAAAAAACTGTGGCTTTTATTTGGCTTTAGAACAAAGAAAATACGTGTGTGCATGTGCAAAGGCAATAGATAGGTGACAGTTTACACTTTACTGTCAGCAAGTTTTGAGGGCTAATGGCTCAGTTTTCTTTACATTCCTGCACGTAGCAGACCTTGTAAATCTTTATCAAACATATACATGTTACACTCTTTGAAGCTCAGGATGTCTCCCCTCCAGTCTCCTCTCAGATCTTATCTCAGTGTCTTGAGACTAAAGGTGCCTGTATCCTACTTTCCAGCCTGTCTCCCACATTCCAAGGAAGACTGCTTTCTGTCAGTTGTCATGGCCTTTATTTGAAGTCCATCAAAGTGTAGGTCCTGGTGCTAGGGAGGGAGGGACATGCACAGACCTTCTGACTGAGCTCAGGTTTGGGCAGCGGAGCTCACAAGGATAGAGACCTCTGGAGTGAACATAGGATACTTTACTCTATCATGCCACCCTCTTCCATAGCCTCCTGAATAATTTTATTTTCTTAATTCCTCAAAAGATGCATTTAGGAGAGACAGGCAAGATAGTGACAGAGTAGGGGTCTCTAAGAGTCAGCTCATCCTACAGTGCAGTTAGTAATCAGAAAGAATCTATCTGAATCCCCTGTTTGGGGGACTTGGGACATAAGCAGAGCACAGTGTACCATTCTTGAAAGAACTGAAAGAGGAGGCTGGCCATCTGTGGTGAAAATTTGTGAGTAGAGCACTCCACACTGTGGAGGCCACTGCCTATCCCCACTGGTGGGGTAGGCCACCTTGGGAGCCACTCCCTGGCTGGAGTTGGAAACTCCATTTCCTAAAAACAGTGGAGGAGGAGATGGTCAGGCACTGACTTCAGCTATTGACTAACAAATTTGGCTGGTTAGAGTCCAATTCTAAGTGGAACTAAAGTTTGAACTCATCCACGTCAGAAAGAAGCTGGTAGCACCCATTTTAACTCTATCCCTGGCAGAAGTCAAAGGGGGGCTGATTGAAAATCATAGTGACTTCCTGTTTGGTAAAGATCAGCTCCTTTCCACCCAGGTCAGATTACTGCCCAAGTATAGGCTACAACGACACTGCTGAGAGTGAAGGATGATGGGTAAAGCATCACCAGTCTCTCTGGGCAATTATAGGCAGTTTCATCCCAGATGGCACAGATTACTGCCCAGACCTTTGGCTCCATTGCTGGCCCCAGCAGAGATGGAAGCTGGGCAGAACTTCATCAGTCTCTCTGGGCAACTGTAAGCAGTTTCAGTCACACAGTTTAGAATACTAACCACACCATAGGTTCTTACTCCATCCCTGGCAGGAGAAAATTCTATTAGTTTATGGGGCAAAGTGGGCAGTTTCAGCCTGCATAGTTCATATTACTACCCACACTCTTGGTGCCAACCCCATCATTGGCAGGATAGAAAGGGCAAGAAACAAATGAATAAGAGTAGGAAAAACCTGATTGGCTAAACAGGAGCTATTATAAAGTTCCAAAATAAGTTAAAGTGTCAAAGAAAAGTTTAGCATAAAGCCAATGAACAAGAAAGCCCTAGACTAAAGAGTGAAACTGAGCCTAGAATAAAAATATCAAGAAAATCAGGTGCCAAGACACCAGCAAAAAATTATAAGCCATACTAAGAGACAAGAAAATATGACCCAGTAAAAGGAAAAATTAAACCTCTAGGAAATATACAGGATTTGAGACAACTAATCACAGATAATCAAACAATTCTTATTGATAAATTCAATGAGATGGCTAAAGACATTAAGTATATTAAGAAGACACTGGATGAATGCAAAGAAAACTTTGAAAGCATACAAAGAAAAATAATAAATCTTATGGAATGAAAGGTGCAATAAATGAAATAAAAATAAAATGGAGGCATACAACAGCATATTTGAAGAGGCAGAATAAAGGATCAACATGATAGAAGGCAGAGCTTCCAAAATTGAACACACGGAGGAACACATAGAGAAAAGAATGGAAAAAATCAAGCAGACACTTGGGGAACTGAATGACAGCATGAGGTGCTCAAACATATGCATCATGGGTGTCCCAGAAGGAGAAGAGAAGAGAAAAGGGGAAGAAAGAATATTTGAGGAAATAATGGTAGAAGATTCCCAAACTCTCCTGAAGGACATAGATATTTATGTTCATGAAGCACAACATACTCTAATCCAAATAAATCCAAATAGACCTATTCTGAGACACATACTAATCAGAATGAGAAACACCAAAGATAAAGAGAATTCTGAAAGCAACCAAAAAAAAGTGATGCATAATATATAAGGGTAGCCCAATAAGATTAAGTGCTGATTACTCATTAAAAACCATGGAGATGATAAAGCAATTGTATGAGATTTAAGATATTAAAAGAGATAAAACTGCCAGTGAAGGATTCTATATCTGGCAAAATTGTCCCTCAAAAATGAGGGTGAGCTTAGAGTATTGACAGATGAACAGAAACAGAGAGTTGGTCACAAAGAGACTGGCCTTACAAGAAATACTAAAGAAAGTGCTAAACCCTGAAAGGAAAAGATGGGAGCGAAACCATTGGAAGAGAGTTCAGAAATGAAAATTATCAGGAAAAGTAACTAAAGTGTAAAAAGAGTGGTGAAAATAAGAGGTGACATATAAAATCCAAAGGACAAAATGTGTGATGTAAATAATGCCTTGATAGTAATAACATTGAATGTTAATGGATTAAACTTCCCAATCAAAAGACACAGATTTATGGAATGGATAAAAAAATATAAGCCATCTATATGCTGTCTAAAAGAGAATCATCTTAGGTCCAAGGATACAAATAGGTTGAAAGTGAAAGGCTGGAAAATGATATTTCACCCATACAGTAACAACAAAAAAGCTGGGATAGCTATATTAATAATGGACAAAATAACCTTCAAAACCAAAGTTGTTATAAGAGACAAAGAAGGACATTATATATTATTAAAAGGGGCAATACACCATGAAGAAATAACAACCATAAATATCTATACACCTAACCAGGATGCCCCAAAAATACATGAGGCAAATGCTGGCAAAACTGAAGGGAGAAATAAGACATCTCCACAATTATAGTTGGAGAATTCAATACACTGCTAACATCAATAAATAGAATATCTAGGCAGAAGTTCAATAAGGAAAGAGAACATATTTATATTTATACTATTACCTACAATCTCATCCATCACTGAAATCACTATGTTACAGTCCCTAGATAATTCTCTACCTTCCTTTCAATTGACATTTACATCTGTAGACAACCCCTTTCAGCCACATTTATTAATCAACAATGTTAGTTATACTCACTATAATTTATTACCATCAACTCAATTTCCACACTTTTACAATAGACCTTATTAAAATTCTACACACATAAAGCATCAGCTCTCATTTCCAACATACATTCTATTTCCTAGTAACCTATACTTAAGAGTTTATCTCTGTGACTTTACTAGTCTTATTTAGTTCATATTAGTAGGGCCCCACAATATCTGTCCTTCAATGTCTGGCTTGTTTCACATAGCATACTGTCCTTAACCTTCAACCATGTTGTCACATGCATCCCAATTCCATTTCTTCTTATAACTGAATAGTATTCCATTGTACATATATACCACATTTTGTTTATCCATTCATTAATTGATGGACACTTGGGCTGTTTTGATGTTTTAGAAATTGTGAATAATGCTGCTGTGAACATCAGTGTGCAAATGTCAGTTCATGTCCTTGCTTTCTGTTCTTAATATAGACCTAGTAATAGGATTGCTGTATGATAAGGCAATTCTGTACTTAGCTTGTTGATGTACGGCCAAACTGTCTTCCACAGAACCTGCACCATTCTACACTCCCAACAATAGTGAATGACTATCCCTATTTCTCTACATCCTCACCAGCATGTGTAGTTTTCTGATTTTAAATAATGACCATTCTACAATGTGTGAAATGGTACCTCATTGTAATTTTGATCAGCATTTCCCTAATAGCTGGTGATGTTGCACATTTTTCATTTACTTTTTGGCCATTTGTATTTCCTCTTTGGAAAAAGTGTCTATTCAAGTATTTTTCCCATTTTTAAATTAGGTTGCTTATCTTTTTGCCATTGAGTTGTAAGATTTATGTAACATGGATACCAAACTCTTATAAGATAGGTGGTTTCCAAATATTTTCTCCCTTTGAGTAGGCTGCATTTTCACCTTCTTGACAAAGTCTTTTGAAGAATAAAAGTGTTTAATTTTGAGAAGGTCCCATTTATCTATTTTTCCTTTCATTGTTTGTGCTTTGAGTATAAGGTTTAAGATACTATCACATACCACAAGATCTTGAAGATGCTTCCTTACATTTTCTTCTAGGAGTTTTATGGTTCTCTCTTTTATATTTAGGTCCTTGATTCATTTTGAGTTAAATTTGTATAATGTGTGAGATAGAGGTTCTTTTTCTTTCTTTCAGATATGGATATCCAGTTCTCCCAGAACCATTTCCTGAATAAATTGTTCTGGCCCCACTGAGGGGGAAGGCTTGACTGTCTTGTCAACAATCACTCGACCATAGATGTGATGGTCTATTTCAGAGTCCTCAATTAGTTTCAATTGGTTAATATGTATATCTTTATGCCAGTACCATGTTGTTTTAACCACTATAGCTAAGTAATATGATATAAAGTCAGGAAGCAAGAGTCCTTCATCTTCATTCTTCTTTTTAAAGATTTTTGTCTCTTTGGGGCCTCTTACTCTTCCAAATCAATTTGATATTTGGCTTTTTCATTTCTGCAAAAAAGACTGTGGGATTTTAATTGGCATTGCATAGAATCTGTAAATCAATTTTGGTTGAACTGACATCTTAATGATACTTAGTCTTCCAATCTCTGAACACAGAATGTCCTTCCATTTATTTAGGTCTTCTTTAGTTTCTTTTAGCAATGTTTTGTAGTTTTCTCAGCACAGGTCCTTTATGTATTTGGGTAAGTTCATTCCTAAATATTTGATTATTGTATTCACTACTAAAAATGTAATTTTTTCTGACTTCCACCTCAGGTTGCTCAACAGTAGTATATTGAAGAACTACTGATTTATGCATATTAATCTTGTATTCCACCCCTCTGCTGAATTCATCTATTAGTTCTAGAGGCTTTCTTGTGGATTTTTCAGGATTTCCTAGATATAGGATCATATAATAAGTGAAGAGTGAAGGTTGTATTTCTTCCTTTCCTATTTAGGTGACTTTTATTCCTTTTTCTTGCCTGATTGCTCTAGTTAGAATCTCTAGCCCAATAATACAGTGGTGACAGTGGGCATCCTATAGTTCCCATTCTCAGTGAGAAAGTTTTCAGTCTTTCCCCAACGAGTACAATGCTACATGTGGGTTTACATATATGCGCTTTACTATGTTGAGAAAGTTTCCTTCTTTTCCTACCTTCTGGTGTGTTTTTAACAAGAAGGCAATTTGGCAAGCAAAAGAATTAAAAGGCATCCAAATTGGAAAGGAAGAAGTTAAGTGTTCACTATTTGCTGATGACATCCTCTATTTAGAAAGTCCCAGAAAACTACAACAAAACTACGGAAGCTAATAAAGAAGTTCAGCAAATGGCAGGATACAATATTAACACACAAATATTGATCATGTTTCTATATAATATTAATGAACAATCTGAGGAGGAAGTAACAGAAAAATTCCATTTTCAACAGTGATGAAAAGAATCAAATATTTAGGAAGAAACTCAAGGAAGGACATAAAGGACCTGTATTTACAAAACTACAAAACATTGCTTAAAGCAATCAAAGATGACCTAAACAAATGGGAGGGCAATTCATGTTCATATATTGGTAGACTAAATATTGTTAATATGTCATTTCTACCCAAATTAATTTATAGATTCAATGCAATCCCAATAAAAATTCCAAAAGCCTTTTTGCAGAAATGGAAAAGCCAATTATCAAATTGATTTGGAAGGGTAAATGTTCCCATATCGCCATAAATATCTTAAAAATAAGAACAAAATTGGAGGATTCTCAGTTCCTGAGCTAAATCATATTATTAGCTACAATGATTAAAACATCATATTACTGGATTAATGAAAGACATATATACCAATGGAACAGAATTGAGAGTTCAGAAATAGACCTTCACATCTATGGTCAAGTGAATTTTGTCAAGGCTCTCATGTCCACCCAGATGGGTCAGTCTATTTAATAAGTGGTACTGGGAGAACTGAATATCCATACCCAAAAGAAATAATGATGAACCTTATCTCATACCTTATACAAAAATCAACTCAAAATGCACCAAAGAACTATATATAAAGGCTAGAATCATAAAATTTCTAGAAAATAATGTAGGGAAACATCTTCAAGATCCTGTGGTAAGTGGTGTCTTCTTAAACACTATACACAGAGCACAAGCAATGAAAGAAAAAACAGATAAACAGAAACTCCTCATAATTAAATATTTTTGTACTTCAAATGACTTTGTCAATGTACTGGGAAAAAAATTTAGTGAGTGTTGTTCAAACTTAAAAGTGAAACATCATGCAGGAAACTGTTAATCAGCAAACCAATGCCTTGCTAGTCAGCACTTTTCTTATTTCAGGAGAAATGATGAAAACTAGAACAGTGGGCACATTGGGGGATGTTTTGTAACAAATAAGAACAGATAGGTTGCATTCCGGGGAGTGTTGTGCTCCTCTCTGGGAAGTCTGGCCATTTTCTCAGGGACTGATGCATAAACTTTGGAGGGTACTGCCTAGGGAGTGTTGTGTTCCTTCCTGAGCAGCCTGGCCACTTCCTTGGGAATTGACATGGTACTCACAGCTTGGCATCTATAGTATCAAGTTCACTGATTATTGACCTCAATAAAAGGGATAGTCACTGGTCAGGGCAATGGAAGTCCCACCCTGGGAGAAGGTGCTCTGTAGAGGTGTTTTCAATCAAGACTTGGTATCAGCTGCTGATTTGGGACTTCCCAGCCAAGAGCTAGATGTTGGTGTCTTTGTATGAAAGACTGCTCTATTTTTCTGTCATTTTGTGACTCTGTTCAATATTGATTTAGTCTTTTGATTGATTATGTTATTCATGTATCTCACTCTAATTGTCAGTATAGACTTATTAAACTAGATATGCATATAAGTATGTCAGTGTGTCCCCTGGTTTGGTGAGCCTATATGTATGTATATCATGAAGGATTGTGATGCAGCAGTTGGACCCCTGTTTGTAGACAATCCTTTGCCTATTTTTTATTCTCCCAATTATTAACAGAAGTCTAATAAAATAAATAAATATATTTCTGTGTATTGTTTTCTTATGCTTGAGTTAATTAAGTAACCATATTACTCTATATACACACATATATATAGCAAAGCATTTTATCTAGCAGAACAGTCAAGAAGGTAAAAAGGCAGCCTACTCAATGGGAGAAAATATTTGGAAACCACATATTATATAAGCCAGGGTACATAAAAAAAAATCATACAACTAAATAACAAACAGATAAGCAAGCCAATTAAAAAATGGGCAAAAGACTTGAATAGACTTTTTTTCCCAAAGAGTAAATACAAATGGCCAAAAAGCACATGAAAAATGTTCAATATCACTAGCTATTAGGGCAATTCTGATCAAAACTACAATGAGATAGCTTTTCATACCTTATAGAATGGCCAAAATTTTAAAAAAATCAGAAAACTACACATTCTGGAGAGGATGGGGAGAAAGGAATAATTGCCCACTATTGGTGGAGATGTAGACTGATGTAGCCCCTGTGGAAGTCAGTTTGGTATTACATGAAGCTAAATACAGAAATTCTACATGAAGTTCTGTAGGCATATACTCAGAAGAACTGAAAGAAAAATGCCAACTGACATTTGCACATTGATGTTCATAGCAGAATTGTTCACAATTGCTAAAATATGGAAATAACCCGTGTCCATCAAATGATGACTGGACAAACAAAATGTGGTATATACCTACAGTGGAATATTATTCAGGTGTAAGAAGAAATGAAATAGGGATGCACATGACATTGATGAACCTTGAAGACATTATGTTGAGTGAATAAGCCAAAAACAAAAGGACAAATATTGTATGGCTTCACTAATATGAAAGAAATATAATGTGTAAACTCACAGATTAAAATCTAGAGTATAGGTCACTAGGAGATAGAGCAAGAGTTGGTGAGGGGAACTGATGCTGAATGTAAGCAGGATTTTTAATAAGGCTGATTTCAATTATTTGGAAATTGATAGAGTTGATGTTAACACATTATAAAGAGTATAACTAACTCTCCTAAGATGTAGAAATCAATAGAAAGAAACCCAGAAGATAATGCTTGGATTATATAACATAGTGAGCTTGGTGGTGGATGAGGGTTATGGATAATGTTCTTCTCTAAACTAGAATAAATGTATGTCACTATTACAAGGTGTTAATATGGTGACACATGGGAAAATACAACTAATGTGACATATAGACTATACATAACAGTAATATTTTAATTTTGCCTCAAGAGCAATGAAGATACTATATCAATGTCAAGGGTCAAAAATAGGGGGTTATAAGATGGCCAGGGATCTGTCTTTTCTGAAGATATGAAATGTTCTAAAGTTGACTGGGGATGACAGCACAACTCTGTGATAAACTGAGAGTCACTGAGTATACATTTTGGATGAATTTTACAAGGCATGGGACTGTATAACATAATGAACATTAAGGTAGATGATGGACCATGATTAACACTATATTTATAGTACCTTCCTGCACTATAATAAGTAAATAATACTAACACATAGAATTAATATGGTGTTTTATGGGAAAAATACACCTAATATAAGTTACGGACTATTGCTAGTAGTATTATTTGAATGTTCTTTTTTCAGTTATAAAAAATGTTCCACAACAATGAAAGATATGGTTGGTGGGGAGCTAAACTCACAACTTCTTTAATAAAAAAGATGCATTCAATCAAGTTAGAAAATGTAATAAAAATAAAGTACAAATCTCCTAACCACTCTTTCCCAGGCCCACACAACTCTGCCCCAGTTGCCTACTTAGTTCTTTCTTTTTCATCTATATAAAATAGTTAATTTATAGTCTTGATAATTGTATAACTTGTCTATACCTATTCTTGAAAGACCCTCAGGTTGAAAGAATTCTTGTGTTTGCTCATTCATTTACCTTCATTTATTCATTCACGGGTTAATTGTCTCCTAATTGATAAGAAGCACTTTTTAAGAGAAAGTCTCAGTGAACTTCATACCTTCACTCCAAACTTTTTATTTTCTTTCTTCAGGTCCAAGGGAAAACAGGCCCAAGAGAAATAAGGGGAGCTCTAACCCAGGAGAAATCAGATCCCTCACAACCCAACTCCCATCAATCAGAGACAATTTTCCTTCCATCCTTACCTAAAGGCTTAGAGAAAGTCCTCTTCATCTTGCCTGGGTGAATGTGAACCAAGAATAGCCTCTGAAGGATTTTTATCATCTCCTCGTTGTAGGTGATGCCCCAATCTCTCCCAAGTTGGGGACCCTAATTTAGTCCTGACTATCCATCAGTTGATAGCCAAATTTGCTCTCCCACAGGCAGATGTCATATTACCAACTTTATTTAATTAAAAACTATTTGCATTTGTGTTGTATCTAAGAATCCATTTTCAAATCTTAAGTCATAAAGATTTAACCCCTATGTTTTTTCCTAAGACTTTTATAGTTTTAGCTCTTACATTAAGGTCTTTGGTCCATTTTGAGTTAATTATTGTATATGGTGTGAGGTAAGGGTCCAATTAGTTTATTTTGCCTGAGAATATCCATTTGTACCAGCATCATTTTTTGAAGAGATTATTCTTTCTCCATCAAATGGCCTTGTCACTTTGTCAAAAATCAATTGAATATATACATGCATGGATTTAGTTCTGGGCTCTCAATTCTAACCCATTGGTCTATATTCTATGTCTATCCTTTTGCCAGAACCATCTTGTTTTGATTACTGTTGCTTTGTAAAACATTTTGAAATAGTGAATTGTGGGTTCTCCAACTTTGTTCTTCTGTTGAAAGATTGTATTGGGTATTTGGTGTCCCTTATAATTCCATATATATTTTAGGATCATGTTTATCTATTTTCTAAAAAAGGCCTTTGGGATTTTTTATGGTGATTCACTAAGCATGTAGATCAGTAGTATTGCTTCCTAACATTATGAAATTTTTGAATCCATGAGTACAGGATATCTTTCTATTTATTTAAGTCTTCTTGAATTACTTTCAGGAATGTTTTGTAGATTTTGCTATATGCATCTTGCACATCCTTGTCTAAATTTACGCGAAAGTATATAATTATTTTCATACTTTTACATGGTTTTTAAAATGGAATTATTTTCATAATTTCTTTCTCAGATTGTTCATTGCTAGTTTATAGAAATAAAACTGATTTTTGCCTATTGATCTTGCCTCCTGCATATTTCATGAATTATTATCTCTGACTTTTTTTTGTGGATTCTTTAGGATTATCAATATATAAGATCATGACATCTATGACTGGAGATAATTTTGCTTCTTTTTCAACTATTTATATCCTGAATAAATTTGAAATTAGGTGGTTTTAAACAGATATATCATTAGATGTTTTTTTAAAAATCACCATTGTAAAACCAATTAACAAATTTTGTTTAATACAATCTTATTTGAATTTGCAAATTGTGTGGTTTTTTTTAAAACAGTATCAATAACAGTTGGGTCCTGCAAAAGACATTTCAGTAACAGAAGTTAACTTTAAAATATTGAAGTTTGGTTACACGGTCATAATAATTTGTCAACTATAGGAATTCTTTCAAATGAAAACAAATTTAATTAGTAAAATTTTAAAACATGATTGATGAATCTGCTAAATTAAAATCAAGAAAGTAAACATTATAATACAATTTGTTTTGGATATAAATAATCTAAACCTAAATTATTGTGAGATTTAATACATATATCTTTCAATTTTTCAAATACTTTTGTAATTTTAGGAAAAATAATCCATTAAAAATTTTTAAAGCATGTATTTAGTGATGCACATTTTCCCTTTAGCCTCATGGTGTAAAATGTCTCAGTCAGAGCAGAAGATGGCAGCGGGAGCAGAAGATGGCATCAGTTTAGGAGGGCACTCGCTGAAAAGCTCTCTGAGGATGGCCAATTGTGGACAGGATTCTGCCCAGGGGTCTGTGCTGTGGGCGCACAGAGCAAGAATCCTGGGCAGATTGACGGTGTGGACTGATGGATAGAGATTCATGAGTTTTAAACCTCCCTCTGGTGGTTAACACAGTCGGCTGAGCCCCACTGTCAAGGAAAAAGTCTGGTGTGAGCCACAAATGCCACATGGCAAACTGGTGTGAGGGAGCGTTCTCCGAGAGAGGGAGGGTTCTGACAGAAGGTGGAGAGGGGTTTACCTTCTGTGGATTTGGCTGCCTGGACTCCCTCATAACTTTGGGGAGGAGATAAGCTAGCTTGAAGCAGTGCCAGGCTGAGGGGAGAGGTGAATCTACTGAGGAAGCCTGATTTATCCAGCAGCCTGGTGACACTGAGGCTTGGCTCCAGAAGGGGCAGAGTCAGCCAATTGTATTGCTCTGCACTGAAAAGCATCAGAGCTTCAGCTCCCCTGGGGAGGCCAGGAAGTGGGAAGTGCTTGATTAGTTTCCACGAGCCTAGTTAGGGTCCCCTCGGTGAAGGGGGTGGTCTAAAAGAGGACTTATTTTGGGTCCCTTATTTTGCCAAAAAATAAAAAATAAAAAGAAGACAGTCACTTTAAAAAACGAATTCTTCTCGGGAAGTGGGTGTGGCTCAATTGATAGAGCTCCCGTTTACCATATGGGAGGCCCCGGGTTTGCTTCCCGGGGCCTCCTTGTGAGAGCAGGCCGGCCCATGTGGCGCGGTGGGCTGATGCAGCAGGACCTCACAGCAAGGGGGAGACAAGCAGACATAGAAAAAACACACAGCAAATGGACACAGCAAACACAAGCAGCAGGGGGGGGGATAAATAAATAAATAAATAAATCTTAAAAAAAAAATGAATTCTTTTTAATTTAGTTTAATAGCTAAAATCTGCCTGAAAACATGCAGATAGAACCCTGCAGAGAAATTTATTGATAAACACAAGCAGGCTGAGAGGTTCCACAAGGACCTTAGAAGGAACACTGTTCCTCCTTAGCTTTGTTTGACTGCTTGCTTGTGTGGTTGGTTGGTTTGTCTCTGTTTATTTGTTGTCTCTTGCTTTTCTTTCCTCTTTCCTCCCCGACCTTCTTTTTTCCTTCTTTTTTTTTTAATTTTTAATTAGGTGCTGCTAGCTTGTCTCTTCTTTGCTGTGCTTCTTCTTCAGTGATTTCCCATTCTCTGTTTATATTGATTTTGCCTACCAAACTATCTATTCCCCTGCCTTCATTTTTCTGCCTTCTGCTTTCTGATGTAGTTCTTACATACCACGTTTTTTCATTATCCCACAATTTAAGAGTACCAATTTCTATTCTATCTATTATGTTTTCTTATTTTTTATTAATATTAACTTTTTAGTTTCAGCCCTTTCTTCACTCTTTCTCTCCCTCCTCATCATTCTAGCTTTCTAAATAGTTTTATGTATATTCCTCTATGTGGTTTCCTAGTCCATTGTAGGTACTCCACTTTCTTCCCTATTACTCTATACTGCCTACATGAGTTAAATATTCATTTCATTAAGTCTTATTTGGCCCCTCTTCTAACTTTTATCAATATTACTATTATCCTTCTTCCTTTGCCATATCTTTTGATTTCTCTGGCCCTAATCTTTTGCCTTCAAGGGAACATAGAAAGAAGCAAGAAATAAAATAAGAAGAAATAGTGCCAAAGAGAAAATTTAACACACACACACACAGAAACACCAGTTAATAAAAATCTAGAGCAGAGAGAGAAGCTAATCAATTGAATAAACATATCTAGATAAAGTGATGACTAGAGGGCAACAAAAAATTACAAACCACACTGAGAAACAGGAAGACATGGACCAGTACAATGAACAAACTGAAAACCAGGAAGAGATTCAGAACATTGAACAACTAATCAAAGCTTTCCAAACAGATATCATGGATCAACTTAATGAAGTGAAGGGAGAGATTAAGGATATAAAGAAGACACTGGGAGAATATACTGAAGAAATTGCAAACATACATATGATGGTGATCAATGGCACATTCCAAAAAATCAAAAAGACGCTGGATTCACATAACAGCAGACTTGAACAGGCAGAAGAAAGAATTAGTGATGTGGAAGACAATACATCTGAAATCAAATAGATAGTAGAACAGATAGACAAAAAAAATAGAAAAAATCCAGCATGGACTCACGGATTTAACCAACAACACAAAACACCCAAACATACGCATTATGGGCATCCCAAAATGAGAAGGTAAGGGAAAGGGAACAGAAGGAGTGTTGAAGGAAATAATGGCTGAAAACTGTCCAACCCTATTGAGAGAGATGGATTTGCAGATTCAGGAAGCACAGCACACCCCAATCAGTATAAATCCCAACAGGACAACTCCAAGACATATACTTGTCAAAATGTCCAATGCTCAAGACAAAGAGAAAATACTCAAGGCAGCAAGAGAAAACAGAACCATCACATACAAGGGAAGCACAATAAGATTAAGTGCTGATTTCTCATCTGAAACCATGGAGGAAAGAAGACAGTGGTATGACATAGTCAAAGTACTAAAAGAAAAAAACTTCCAGCCACGAATTCTCTATCCAGCAAAATTGGCATTCAAAAATGATGGAGAGTTCAAAATATTCACAGATAAACAGAAATTAAGAGAGTATGTCAATAAGAAACCTGCACTTCAAGAAATTATAAAGGAAGTTCTCCAAGTTGAAAGGAAAAAACTGGGGAAAGAGAGTTGGAGGAGAGTGTAAAAACAACTAAAAAGACGATAAAAGAAACAAAGCAACATATGACATGCATTAAGCCAAAGAAAATATGCTGAAGTAAGAAATTAATTGCAAGTAATAACATTGAAAGTTAATGGATTAAATTCATTCAAGAGACACAGATTGGCAGAAGGGATAAGGAAATATACCCCATCTGTATGCTGTCTACAAGAAACCCACCTTCGACCCAGTGATTCAAGAAGGCTGAAAGTGAATGGCTGGAAAACAATTTTACAAGCTAACAATAGCCAAAAAAGGGCAGAAGTAGCTATTCTAATATCAGAAAAAATAGACTTTAAATGCAAAACTACTGTAAGAGACAAAGATGGACACTATATATTAGTAAAAGGTGTAATCTCTCAAGAAGAAAGAACAATCATAAACATTTATGCACCTAATCGGGGTACCTCAAAATACATGAGGCATACTCTGGAAAAATTAAGTGGAGAAATAAATGTCTCTACAATTATAGCGGGGGAATTTAATACACCATTATCATCATTGGACAGAAGATCTAGACAGAGAATCAATAAAGAAACAAAGGCTCTGAATGATTCATCAGAGGACCTGGATTTAATAGACACAGACAGAATATTACACCCAAATGCAGCAGGATTTACATTCTTCTCGAGTGCACATGGATCATACTGCAAGATAGACTACATGCTAGGCCACAGAACAAATCTCAATGAATTGAGAAAGACTGAGATTATACAAAGTAATTTCTCTGACCACAATGGAATGAAATTGGAAATCACTAAGGGCCAGAAAAACAGGTTAGCACAAAGATATGGAAGTTAAATAGCATAATCTTAGACAAACAGTGGGTCAAGGAGGAAATTTCAAAAGAACTCAGTAACTACCTGTAAAATAATGAAAACGACAACATAACATATCAAAACCTATGGGATGCAGCGAAAGCTGTCCTGAGAGGGAAGTTCATAGCCAAAAATACCTATATTAAAAAAGAAGAAAGAGCCAAAATTGAAGACCTAACTGCACACTTGGAGGAATTGGAAAAACAACAAAAAGCTAAACCTAAAGGAGGTAGAAAGAAGGAAATAACAAAGATTAGAGCAGAACTAAATGAAATAGAGAATAAGAAATCACTAGAAAAAATAAACAAAACCAAAAGCTGGTTCTTCGAGAAGATCAAGAAAATTGACAAACCATTAGCCAGACAAACAAAGAAAAAGAGAGAACAGATGCAAATACACAAAATAAGGAATGAGCAAGGGGATATCACTACTGACCCCACAGAAATAAAGAGCATCATAAGAGGATACTTTGAAAAATTATATGCCAACAAGAATGATAATGTAGAGGAAATGGACAAGTTTCTAGAAACTCACAAACAGCCTACATTGATGAAAGAAGAAACTGATGAAATCAACAGTCCAATTACAAGGAAAGAGAAAGATGCAGTCATCAAAAACCTCCCAACTAAGAAGAGCCGAGGACCAGATGGCTTCACAGCTGAATTCTATCAAACATTCCAAAAAGAGCTAACACCAATTCTGCTTAAGCTCTTCCAAAAAATAGAAGTAGAAGGATTATTGCCTAACTCATTGTATGATGCCAACATTACCCTAATACCAAAATCAAACAAAGATACCACAAGAAAGGAAAATTACAGACCAATTTCTCTAATGAACCTAGATGCTAAAATCCTCAAAAAAATACTTGCTAATAGCATTCAACAATATATCAAAAGATTATACACCATGACCAAGTGGGTTTCATCCCAGGTATGCAAGGATGGTTCAATATAAGAAAATCAATCAATGTAATACACCACATAAACAGACTGAAAGGAAAACATCACATGATCATCTCTATAGATGCAGAAAAAGCATTTGACAAAACACAGCACTCTTTCCTGATAAAGACACTGCAAAAGAAAGGAATAGAAGGAAACTTTCTGAATATGATAAAGGGTATATATGAAAAACCCAAAGCTAACATCATCTTCAATGGTGAAACCCTAAAGGCCTTCCCTCTGAAATCAGGAACAAGACAAGGATGCCTATTGAACATTGCCTTCAAATACTTGCTCGAGCACTGAGGCAACAAAAGGATATAAAAGGCATTCACACTGGTAAAGAAGAAGTAAAAATTTCATTATTTGCAGACGACATAGTCCTATACATAGAAAGTCCTGAGAAGTCTACAACAAAGCTTCTAGAACTTATAAAGGAGTTCAGTAATATTAAAGGCTATAAGATCTATGCTCAAAAATCAGTTGCATTTCTGTACACCAATAACGAGCAATCTGAGGGGGAAATTTTAAAAAATACCATTTACAATAGTAACTAAAAGAATCAAATAACTAGGAATAAATTTAACTAAAGATGTAAAGAACATATATAAAGAAAACTACACAACACTGTTAAAGGAAATCAAAGAAGACCTAAATAAATGGAAGAATATTCCCTGTTCATGGATACGAAGACTAAGCATCATCAAGATGTCTGTCCTACCCAAACTAATCTACAGATTTAATGCAATCCCAATAAAAATCAACACTGTATTTTTTAAGGAACTAGAAAAACTAACTACAAAATTTATTTGGAAAGGTAAGAGGCCCTGAATTGCCAAAGACATATTGAAAAAGAAAAATGAAGTTGGAGTTATCACATTACCTGACTTTAAAACATACTACAAAGCTAGAGTGATCAAAACTGCATGGGATTGGCACATGCATAGACCTACTGACCAATGGAACCGAACTGAGAGTTCTGATATAGATCCTCGCATATACAGTCATCTGATATTCGACAAGGCCACCAAGCCCACCAAGTTGGGAGAGAATGGCCTCTTTAACAAGTGGTGCTTGGAGAACTGGATATCCATATCCAAAAGAATGAGAGAAGAATACCATCTCACACCTTATACTAAAATCAACTCAAGATGGATCAAAGATCTAAATATAAGAGCCAAAACCATAAAGACCTTGGAAGATAATGTAGGGAAGCATCTACAGGACCTTGTAATAAGAAATGGTTCCATAAACTTCACACCCAAAGCACGAGCAGCAAGATAAAAATTGATAAATGAGATCTCCTCAAAATTAAAAACTACTGCACCTCAAAGGACATTATTAAGAAAATAAAAAGGCAGCCTACGTAATGGGAGAAAATATTTGGCAATCATATATCTGATAGGAGCCTAATATCCTGCATATATAAAGAAATCCTACACCTCGAAAATAAAAAGACAAAAAACCCATTTAAAAAATGGTCAAGTGACCTGTAAAGACACTTCTCCAAGGAAGAAATACAAATGGCCAAAAAGCACATGAAAAATGCTCAACATCACTAGCTATTAGGGAAATGCAAATCAAAACTACAATGAGATACCATCTTACACCCATCAGAATGGCAGCTATTTAAAAAACAGCAGAATAGAAGTTTTGGGGAGGATGTGAAGGAATAAAAACCCTCATCCACTGCTGGTGGGATTCTGAAATGGTCCAGTCACTGTGGAGGACAGTTTGGCAGTTCCTCAGAAAACTAACAATAGATCTTCCATATGATCCAGTGATTCCACTGCTGGGTATATACCCAGAAGAATTGAAAGCAAAGATATGAACAGATATATGCACACCAATGTTCTTAGCAGCATTGTTCACTATTGTCAAAAGTTTGAATCAACCCAGGTGCCCAACAACAGATGAATGGATAAACAAAATATGGTATATACATACAATGCAATATTACTCAGCTGTAAGAAGGAATAAAGTGCTAACAAATGGAATAACATGGATGAATCTTGGAGACCTTATGTTGAGTGAAGGAAGCCAGGCATTGAAGGATGAACAGTATATGACCTCACAGATTTGAATTGAGGAAAGTGAGCAGTGTCTGAGAACCATTGTCTGAAAAATAGGTTAACAAGGGAGAGAAAGAGAAGAGTAGGTTGTGAGCCATTACCCATATGGACATAGTCTATGGTAAAGTGATAGAGCATAGTTGCATATTGAAGGATAGGACAGGTGGGTAGTGATATTACTGGGTGTGGTGGTGCAGGGTTGACAAGTGGGTAGATTAGGAAGCGCAGGTTAGAATACCCAGGGCATGTAACTACGAATCTTGTCATCCAATGAGTCAAGACAAGGGAGTGTCATGTGCCCCAAGGGGATAGGGAGGAAGGAACAGAAAAGATCAAACAGGGAGTATTTAGTGGTCATGAGAAATGTTTTGCATTACCTTACATTAATGAACACAGGACATGATAAATATCATCAAAAATTATTATACTGTAAACCATTGACAATGTTTAGTAGCTATATTTCACTATCTGTATAACAGTTATAACAATGCTACCATCCACACACACAAAAAAAGGTTTTAATATGGGGTGAGGAAAGGGGAATGAGGCTGGGTATATGAGAGTCTCTAGTATTCTGCATGTGACTTTGCTGTGACCTAAAACTTCTTTGAAAATTAAATGAAAATTTGGGAGACACTGCGGAATGAGAGGGGGAAGGTGCCACGGCACAGACTGGACATCTGATAATGCAGTGAGAAAATGAAAAAAAATTTTTTTTAAATTTTTTTTCCCATTTTTTAAATGTCTCAATCCATTAATTATACTTTATTTTTAGTTGTTTTTTTCTTCTAAGTTTCCATGTATTTTACCTCTTTGATTTAAGCTTCTCATTATTATTTCATTTTCCTATTAATTATATTTGGTTAGTATATGGACTTCATCTTCAAGGAAAGTTTAGATCACAGAAGGGTTAAAATGGGGGCTGCAGAGGATCATTGGTGGAGGGTGTCTGGGATGGGGGATTCATGGGAGGAAGTTCATCTGAATATACATGAAAGATATATAAAATTGTTCAAATGATCAAGGGGTGGGGCACGGTCATGGTGGAAAAACAATCACTCAATAAATGAGGGAATACTGAATTCCCAGCCTGGAGAGCTCTGCCACATTCTCCAAGGGAGCAGCAACAGTCCTCTGAGTGCAGGGGCAGTGTCTGGCAAAAGAGGATGGTCCACTGATGGGTTCTTGTTATTGATGACTAGCCTTATGAATCCCTGCTCTTGTAATTGAAACTTAGCCTACTGTTATGGGGTGACTAAGGATTACCACCTGAGAGCCTCCTTGTTGCTCAGATGTGGCCTCTCTCTAAGCCAAACTCAGTATATGAATGCATTACCTTCCCCCCAGTGTGGGACATGACTCCCAGGGATGAGCCTCCCTGGCAACGAGGGATTAATACCAAGTGCCAACTGGCAATATGACTGGGAAAAGACCTTGAATAAAAGGGGGGAAAGGTAAAGACAAATGAGTTCCTGTGGCTAAGAGACTTCAAAGGGAGTTGGGAGGTCATCCCAGAGGTAACGCTTACGCACACCTCAGCAGGATCTCATAGATCACCAAAGTGTATATCACCCCACACAGAGGGGCTCCTGAGGGCTCTGGAGACACCAGGTCCTATATAAGGGGGAATAGCTCCAGAGATTGATGCCTTATCTGTGGGCTCTACTTTGGAATCTGTGCTCCTGAGCGTGACAGAGTTGGACTCAAATAAGCCCTCCCTGTCCATGGTCCATCAGTCCCTTCTTTTCAAACCTATATGTGATGCTGGAGTTTGTAGGTGTACTTTGAGAGATTGGAGCCTCTGGCCTACCCATGTGCCAGCTGTGCCTGGAATCTTGGTGGAGCTGCAACTCTTACTCTACAGCTCAATGGACTCATCCAAGTCACCTGGTGAGGAGACAATGATGGACAACGGCCATTACGGGGAATGGAGAAAGCCTGCAGCTGCAGGCAGGATAATCCCATCCACTGTATCCATGGGATATAAGCTCCCTCTCACTTGGAGGTGGAGTGGACATCACCATCCCAGACTCCTCAGGACTGGGGGAAGAGCTATGGTCTAGAGTGGACTTAATGGTATTTTGTTGTAGACATATTGTGATTCAAGCAATGGAAGAAATTATAACAGTGAGGTGGAGCCAGTGGCCACTAGACACTTTTGGAGCAGGGAATGGAAAAGCAGTTGTAATACAGGGCCTTTTTCAGGACTTGGGATTTATCCTGAGTGACTTTACAATGACAGATATAGGCCATTTTACATCAGCATATACCATGCAGAACTGTGTGGGAAAGAGTATGGTCTACAATGTGAACTATGGTCCATGCTTAGTGACAAAGCCCCAGGATGTGTATATACATTGCAGATGATGTGCCACACTAATGAAAGATGTTTATGTGGGATGTTATGGGAGGTGTGGGAGGAGGGGAACATGGGAATCCCTGTAATTTTTGTGTAACATTTATGTAATCTAACCATCTTTTAAAAAAAATATATATATATATAAATAACATTTATGTAAGCAAATGCACATATATGTATATATATTTTTATATCATTTTATAAATATTGGTTTGTATTGTGAAAAATGTGATTTTTACCCACAATAAAAAAAATTTTTAAAAAATGTCTCAGACATATTTCATGTCCTATCTTCATGTGCCAAGAAAGTCTCAATATTTTGTACCTAAATTTCATAATTGTATATGTGTCTCCTTACTCTCTGAATCTCTATTGAGATTTCTCTGAGAAACAACCCTAATATGCAACAAATACAACAGCATGCTATGATTTCCAGTCATAAAACCTGCAATAAATGCATAATTTTACAAAATATTCTATGATAATGTTAAGAATTAAATGCATGTAATCATTTCAGAAAATGTAAAGTTCTATGCTTGTGGTTTAAATAAAAGTACTAACAGGCAAAATGCCCTCTTCAGTATCCGGTTCACAAACAAGAAGCTTTTTACTCACTATTGACATCCCACTACCTCTGAGCTGTCCCAAAGCCAGGGGAGCACCCCTGGGATGCATGCTTGAGAAAGAAAGCACTTGTACTCACCATGAATGCAAAGCCAGCTTCAGTGAAAGTGAACACCTAGGCATTTTATTCAGCATCTAAGGGGCCACTTGGTCAGAAAAAGCAGGTGCAGATGCCCCTCTCAACCAACCAGGTACATCACAGTTATATTTGAGATCACAATTTATTGGTGTCCATTCTTCTCCCCCACCCTCTCTCTGGAACACTTGAATTTCAAAATGAATCAAAGACCAAAATATAAGAACTAAGACTATGACACTCAAAAGAAACCATTGGGAAGCATCTTCAGGACATTGTGTTAGGCAATGGTTTCTTGTTCTTTACACCTAAAAGCACAAGCAACAGAATAAAAAATAGATAAATGGAACCTCATCAATTAAAAAAAAAACTTTTATGCATCAAAGTGAAGTAGGGGGAAGTCAGGGGATGATGGATTCCTCTAGGTTCTTGGCTATGTTACATAAAAAATATTAAGAACATGCAGGTTTACTTAGGCCAGTAGTTTATTGAGAAATGGGGAAGAGAACAGGATTACACAACTGAACATGCAGGCATGGGCTCCTCCAAGCAGAGAGAGTGTTTTGGGCTTGTGGGACTATCTTTCTTAAGCTATTATTTACCCCTCTCTTTCCTAAGTTGGGGGAAGGGCCCCAGCTATTTGCTGTTCTGATTGGTTATCCCATATGTTGGTTCCCCAGGGGGCCAATGGTGAGGCCCCTTGAGGCTTTCCCTTGACCCTGAAGGAGATCTTATTCCAATCTCATTCCAAGTGGGGTTCTCCTGGGGTCCTTCCAGCAACCTTCTTGGTGGCAGTCTTTCTCTCAGGGGTTTTCCCAGTGGGGTTTCATACTAGTCAGGTATTTTGTAGAAATACCTCAAAATTGTCAGTCATCATATTTTCCCTTGAGGTTTCTGCTGACTAGTTTAGGTGCAACCAAACCTTATCCTCCACATACCCTGTAGCAATGAGAATAGAAAGTTTAATCATCTATTTTTTGCCCTTTACCTTTCCTAGTTTTCACCATGCTACAGAATGGGGTAGAGGTATCATTTATTGTTCTCCTCAAATCTGAAAAAGGAGCAATACATTTAGAAATTTATATAACTCTACAAGCATGAAGTATGATTCAATATATTGTTAATATACCACTTATCTAATTAATACAATGAATTTCCACTCAAACATCACACCTAATATTCTGACAAAACTAATACACTGATTCTAATATTTATGTAAAAGACAAAGACCCAAGAATAGTGCCATTGAACTCCTTGCTGTGGCCAACAGCTGGGCAATTCTTGCTCTCCATGCTCAGGGCCTGACAGGCAAGAATATGGGCCCTGCCTTGGCAGGAGTGCTTGATCTGGCCTATCCAGAGGAAGCAGGTATGCTGTTTTATAAGAGGGACAAGGAAAAATATGTTTGGCACCCACATGATTTACTTAGGCACCTCTCAAAATACCCCTGCCTGACTGTGGAATAAATGGACAAGAAGAGCAAACCCTGCCTGAGAAGGGCATTGTGACCAGGAGATCAGACCCAACAGAGTTGATGATCTGGTACCTGGTAAGCCTCTTAGACTAGCAGAAGGGCTAGGTGGGGGTGAGGGAAATCTAGAATGAACAAGATGGGAGATAATGAGTATCACTTGTGGCCCCAAGACCACCTGCAAAGCAGTAGCTTTATGGTGTCAATAAGCTTCCTCTTGCAAGATTACTACAGGAAGAGAGGCCACCTGGAATCCAGGGGGAGTGTTCCCTGAACATATAGAGAGAGATCCAAGTGGCTCAAGGGATTGACTAGATCCCCCTTAAGAGAAGAAATTCTTGCCCAGATTTTGAGTGTTAAGAAATTAATTTAGTTCTGCTGAGGATGAAATGCAATGAAGGCTGACAAAATTTTATGAGATGATCCATGAATTAATAGGAAGAAAAACCCAGGCTGAAAAGGGTGAGAATGTGGTGGGATGAAAAGAAATGCTGTTGAATGGACTCTGCTCACAGCTTGCATTGAAAGGAGATAAAAAATTAGTAGTTGGAAATAAAAGTTCAAAAGTATTTTATTTTTTTTTCAAATTTCAGAATGGCAGGTTTTAGAAAATGTTTGCAATCTAACAGGATGGATCAGATTGAGAGGGGGTAGTTTAAAATAAAGTATATGACATAAATAATGACATAAAATTAGTGATACTGCAGGAAGGAATGGGATTCAAACACAAAGTTGGAGATTAAGAAGACAGCTGGGATAAAAGAGAACACCTCATCTGTTATTGGAGAGATGCCAATAGAGGAATACTTTGAAACTTAATGGCACAAAATACCTACCTCCAAAAATACTTTTTCATTTCTGAAATAGGTTTCAAAGAAGCTGCTGAATGTGCATGGAAAGCCAGGACTGTGGAGATTCAAAGGTCATGGCAAAGGTTTAAAATAGTATTTATGAAGCATGAGAAATAGAAATGACCTGCAAGACCTAATAGGATTGATGGGAATTTCTGAGAAATGCCCCAAATCTTGCTGCATAGCCCCAGACCCAGGAGAGTACTTACTGTGTACCTTGGTAAAAGTGTTTCCTCCTGGGAAACAGGATTTTTAACCTGGAAGGGCCTACCTCTTCAGTTAAAATTGTTTCTGTAGCCTTAACAGGGACAGCTACAGCTACAGCTTGGAAATCTTCAATACGCTGCTTAGGAAGCATAAGAAATAAGTAGCTGTTGCAGGGAGTGGCAGACACTTAACTCTTAGATGAACAAGAAATAGTCACGTTTCTAGACACCGAAGAGATTTTAAACAGGATTCCTGGAGGCCAGGATTGAATATAAATGATTCCTGTGGCCAAATGCTCCTATATTTGTAGAGCCCCAAGATAAATTCAAGCCCCATTAAATATGATGATGTATTACCTTCCTTCTCTGTCTTAATTCTTTCATCCATAAAATATGAGTGGTATTTTAAACCAACTTTTTCCTCTGAATGATAAAATAAGTTGTTATAAGTAGAGTGCTTTGAAATAAGCTTAAAAATGAGTGTTCAATTAATGTTTATTTATAATAATAATAAAATTAATTATTTAGTTATCAAGCCCAGAAGCTCTTTCTGAGTCAAGGGAGTGACAATTCATGACCGCTCTATGAGAAGTAGGAAGTTTGAGTCTAAGACATTATATCAAATTAGAGAAAATTGTATTCAGGTTGAACAGAATTATGTGGAAGTGTGTGGTTCCTGAGTGAAATATACCAATCATAGACAATAAACCAATCCTTAGGGAGGGGGAAATTTTTCACCATTTTTCAAATTTTCTAAATAGAACCAAATGACTTCAAGTCAACTTATACCTGGAAGTAATAATTCTAAGAGGATCAAACACCTCACAGGGTTGAGAAAATGGCAATATTAAATGGATAAATTTCCATCTTCAATATTGGAAAATCTGAATTGGCTATTAAAATAGCTGAAAAGGATATTCTCAATAATAGATGTCTTAATTTAAACTAAGTAAACCAACAAATATTCTTCATTAATTTAGATATGAAGTATGGAAATAATTTTAATAAAATGAAAACAAAAATCTTTGAAATCATGTAATGCTCCTGCAAAGAGCATGAGATAAAAAATATACTTTGTATTCTTGTCTATTTATGAAAAGTCACTCATTGCTATGGCTTAAATTATGTTTTAAAATCTTTTTAAACTGAAAATAAAGAGTCTAAGTCTTCACAAACTTAAGCAGCTGGGGTTAAACTTTTCTACTTTGTCCCATCCTCAGGCATCCAAATTCAGGTGTTTACTTCCTGCTTCTCCCTATTAATTGCCATCTAAGACATGCCTCAAATGATGTTTACACTGTATTTCTTTTTATCTTCTTAAGGTAAGTACTTATATTTTTTAAGTAGCTTTTTCCACCATATAAGGCAAAGAAATATCCTATGAATATGGGTTTAGCTTTTTTTTTT